>JAYKKM010000375.1:5287500-5485000 GCA_035772405.1 Chrysogorgia sp. JL179-B06
GCCTCGTTCTATTTCAAAACCACGCAACATATATATACTATAGCAGCTATAGTTTCTATAACATCTATATAGGTTCTTTAGTTTCTATAGCATCTATAGGTTCTATAACATCTATAGGTTTTATAGCATCTTATCTATAGTTTCTATACTATCTATAGCATCTATATAAGGTTCTATAGTTTCTATAGCATCTATAAGTTATATAACATCTATAGGTTCTATAAACCTACTCGTGCTTTGAGATCATCAGACCGTAATCTGCTACTTGATCCAAAACGGTGACTCATGGAGACAGAGCATTCTCGGTTCGGCGCCAAAACTGTGGAATACATTACCACAGGAAATTTATAGAAGCTTTGATATGTTGGGTAATTTTAAGTCAGCAGTTAAGACTTTTCTTTTTTAAAATTAATAGTTTTTTTGTTCATAGTGGTAATATATGTAGTAGGCTTTATCTTATAATGAAACTGTAATTAGTTTTATAAGTAACTTTAAGAATATATTGTTGTAAGAGCATTGAAACTATTGTATATGCTCCTAATAGGTCTATTATTATTTTATTATTATAGCATCTATTTATAGTAATAAAGACATATAGACACACCCATATTTGAGGACATGCATACGTGTAGAGACAGAGTCTACGTCCTGCCAGTCGGATTAAAAATCTTCAAGTGCGCACATGCGAACAAAGCCAGTGCGGATCAAATATGACGCGCCCTTTGTCAATACACGGATCGCGAATCTCAAAAAATGTACCCGCGCTTTGCATTGTGGGATACTAGAGGTGAGTAAAAGTCACGGTTTTGCTTAATCTGCACGGACGTTTAAAAATGGTTATTTTTCGTTGTTTTCTAAAGGAAAATTTCGAGTGTTGGAATATATACATGTTAAGACCAAGATGCTAGTGCAGTGCTCTGATCACTGAGCACTGATCTCAAAAATAAGTCTCGATTGAGATTTCTATTGTATCTGATGAGCTGATTTTGAAGCTTGCATATTTACATAATGTAAATTGACGAGAGATCACTAGAAGCTCCGAGTTTGCAAACAAATCAAACTGTGACGCTCGCGAAATAGGTCTAAACCTATCTGGCCAATATAGTTGTTTTTTTTAACACTAAACGCATAAAATCTTAAACCTATAAATTTGACGTCTCATATTAGGCTTCTCTCACTGTATAATAGGGACTTTAAGTCAGTGAAAGAAATATAAATTTTAGCATTTGAATGAAACCACGCTAGTGGATTGAATAGCATTTTTGACACTCCAAGCTTGTTTTATGATCTCCAAAACGCTTCACTATTGCTAAAACGATTGTAGTGTCTTTGTTTAAGTCAGTCTTAAGCACTGACTGTTCTCATCTCTCCGCGAGTTACCTTCGTCCAGAAGACGTGAAAATGTTCTCAGTGGCGTTGTAAACAGAACGACGACGGCGTTAAAATTACTCTTGGGAATAAAAATTATTCATTCTTTTTGTTTCGCGTCCTAGGTTGCCGTAGTAGATCTTAAAGTCCCTAATTAGAGCGAACGACAGCCATTACTAAGGGGCCGAAGTCGCAGTAAATCTGTATGTAGGGCATGAATCGTTTTACCCAGTAATTTGAAAAATGTCTTCTGGTGCTCTTTATAGTAAAATTATTTTATTTTGTCGAAGGTAAGAGTACATAATCCAACAAAAAACCTCATAGGATCCTCAGGTGGCCCCTTAGTAATGGCGGACTTCAGGCTTCATTTTCTGAACAATAGTTGCTCGATCCAGTCTTCTTTCGAGATGAGTGGTGCGTGGTTTAAAATTCGCGTACAGGACCGTGTTTACTGTATTTTAGATATCTCGTAGTTGCACTTCACTTACTCTTTTTGGATGAACCAGTTGAAGGTAATCATAAGTTCTGTTTTCTTGCAAGTTCTCAGCGGGTTCCTCCGATGCAATAGCGTGAAGTAACTCACAATTTTCTTTCCCGTCGTCCGAAGGTATTTTTCGATAATTTACTGCTCTGCAACAGGCGTTGTTTTTGCAATGGATTGCACAATTGAATTCTGAGCAAGCATTGAGATGTTTCAGGACTGTGGTGTTCAAACGATGTCCTAAGACAGAAAGAAGTGAGGCGGAATTACAAATCGAATTTGGGAGCGTTCATTATTTATGACAGGGGGTTAGGGTTAGGGTTGGATTAGGGCTAGTGACTGCGTGTCATGGAATTACAACCGGAAGGCGGTTGTCCAGTTTCTTTCCCTTTAAGGGTGTTCGGACGTATTACGTTGCTAGACAACCGGTTGCTAAGGACATTAGGTTCTCCGCGGGAAAATTACTTCCGGTCGGGAAGTTGTTAAAAAACATATTTTTGTAGTATATATATTAATTAAAAAAACCATGAAATAAAAACAAAAAATGAAAAGGAACGAGCAAAGTTGAGGAAGAAAGCAAACTTCGTCTGCAGCAGGATGTCGCTGGCATGCAATTGATGCAAAAGACTTGAAGGACGTCGAGACAGACGAAAAAACAAACAAAGGACGTAGATACTCAAACTGAAAAAGAAACGAAGGACATAGAAACTCAAACTGAAAAGGCCGAAGTAAAAGACGTTGAAATACAGACTAATTTTTTTGAGAATATGAGCCCCGAAAAATTGAGAGCAACGAGACAGGACGACGAAAAACATCGACATTGTGCAGCGACGGTAGTGAACCTGAAAACATCAACACCGAGTTTAGTTTTTCCAAGCATTCAACAATGCCAAAAATTTAAAAGATGTGTTTAGTGAACTTGGCTTGAATCCTCTCTCTCAGTCTCCTGAGAGAGTGAAAAAACTGAAAGCGAATGCATGCTTCAGGAACTAAGCGAAAGACTGTGTCAAACTTGAAGGTGAAATGAACAAAATATTTATGGTTACAAAACATAACCAAAACGAACTTTCTGATAAAAAAATAATTATCAAAGATGATGCCCACTACATAATTTCTGCTAAAATGTTGATGGAATTAAGTAAGATTAAACAGTGCGAACAGTGTGGCAGCTCGAACATTGATATCGACGAACTAACCTCTCGAGTTCGTACACGTAGTGATTTGAAGTGTTCCCTAACTGTCATCTGCCACGACAGGCAATTCAATGTGGTGAAACCAAAGCAAAAAACTACATGCCAAATTACATCCTTCTTTGTTTTTTACTCAACGGTCAGTACTACAAAGATTACAGCCAAGTTTTACGAACGGCCGGTCTTCCATCAATGAGTGAAAAACAGTGGGGACGTGTGATTGAATGGATAGCTCCATGTGTCAAACAAATTGCTGATTGGAGTGTCAGGCAGGCTAGAAAAGAGGTGATTCTTCGAGGTGAATTGTTAGAACCTGAATCGAGGTCAGCCATTGCGTGCTTCGAACTCCATCCGATCAGGCGGGAAGAGGGCAAAGAGGGCCCTCGCCTGATATTCGCAGGCTAGGTTGAACTATTCCCAGCAAAAACAAGATTCCTATAATTTCCGCAAGTATTCATCAAATCGCTACTTTGTATTCGTTTGTACATAGGGCTAATACGTCTCCCAAAAAGTACGCATGGGTTTTATGAATCAACCAAAAATGACAAAGATATTCCATTTTTTATTGAAAATATCCCACTTAAACGGCCATAAAATCATTAAAATTTGCTCAATTGAGAAATGCATGCGTACTTTTTTGCACATAACAGTTTTCGTTTAGGTGAAACTTGTTTTGTTCACAAAACTTAAAAATTGGCAGAAATTATAGGTTTTTCCTGATCTCGATGACGTCACGATGACGTCATCGAATGACGTCAACGAACAAAAGATCTTCGTTCATATATACCACGTGCAGTATATCTAGCATGGGGTTCAAATTTGTAAAGCTCCAGAAGCCCTGTGGTCAAATCAAGTTTTCCCTTGCAACAGGTCAAAATAAATATGTCTGAACACCCTTAAGGATCGAATTCCCTTGTTACTGAGATTGCGTATTGTTTACAAATACACGTGTCAATGCTTTGGAGCATTGTATTTCGGCCAAACACGCCGACACTTCCATATGCGCATCTCTGAGCACATGCAGGCATTAACAGGGGAAAAGTTAACCGTCTCAGCACTCTCAAGTGTTCTCGCACATTCTCGGTTCACTAAACACGATATCTCGTCTGACGATTTCACTATAATTTCTTCAGCTCACTCCAATTCCAATCTCAATGTACTATAATGACGAGTTGTATGCCAAACCAGTCCTATCAGGCTCCTCCCAGTTCCTGCCATCTTGTGACGCAACCCCGGTTTCCTTGTTAACCTTGGTTGACAGAACCTCATTTATTTTAATCTCTTTTAATTCGTCCGACTTCGTTACTTAATCTTGTCATACTATACTAGTATACTTATCCATCTTTCCACACTTGATATCTTAATTACTCTATGACTGTTCTTATTATTTCAAAAAAAATGGTTTTACCCAACCTTTCAAACACTGAATTTTTCTTCTAACCAACCATCACTATAGATGATGCAACCATATACATATTATACTGCATACATGTATATCATCATGATATCATATGTATATGGCGCTTTGCCCACTGTCTCTATCTGTCACTGTCCATATTTATCTGATATTTATAGTGTTAAATATTGGTTCATATAGTATGAGATCATTACAATATTCTCTAAGGAAGTTCAAGTTTGTGTTACTGTATATAAAAAAAACATGAAAATATCTAAAATATTATTTAACAATTACCTGACACTGTCTTTGAACAAGCGATCTCTATGTTTCTTATTGTATCACTATTATTATAACCATAGACATATGAAACACTGATTCATTTTATTTTTATAATGCAACAAAAAAATGTTACCCAACCTTTTACCGCCACTGAAAATTTGGCTTGCCCAACCCATTTGAACATCAAAGTAAAAACAAGATATGATTGCTTATGATACTATAGGAAACGAAAACATATACTGTAGTGTACAATGACCATGTAATTGTAAAACAAATTCAAAACTTCTACGGTCGGTATCACGTAGTTCTCGCACAAGATTTCTCGCAAATCCTTGTGAATGTCTGCGGTTCTCAGTGGACCAAGTTGCATTAATAAAATGGCACCTGCTAAAAGTCACATGCTAAAAGCCGTTTTTACCCGCTCGAGGAGCAAGCGACGTAGGTGGTGGGTTCGTCCCACCAGGTCCACTGAGAACCCCAGACATTCACAAGGATTTGCGAGAAATATTGTGGGAGAACTACGTGATACCGACCGTATAGAAGTTTTGAATTATTTTACAATTATATGGTTATTGCACACTACAGTATATTATATGTTTTCGTTTTCTATAGTATCATAAGCAATCATATCTTGTCTTTACTTGATGTTCACATGAGCTTTCTCGGGTTTGAAGCGACTCCAAAAGAAGTGAAGTTGCTAGGTCTGTCCAACGAACGCCCGCCATCGGATAGTTGATTGGCAAAAATGCGCACAAATCCTTGGCACGGCGTTTACACGGGAAAATTTTTAACATAACAAGACTAGTTCTTCCTTGACAAACTGGCAGCTTTTGAACAAGTGTACTTGTTAAGGAAAAACTTGTCATGTTTCCTCATGCACACGAGCAAATAAGACTTGTCAAATTGCCAAAGAAAACTTGCTCATAGTTACCATAAAATGCTTATTAATTTAGTTTTTCGTTTTGAATAGCTTACTTAAATAATATTTGGTTACTACTACGACGAAGCCTACACAGATCAAAAATAGATGACTAATATCAAGTGACACGTATACTGTTTTGTATAAGCTTACTATTAAAGATTGTAAATATGATATGACACATTTTGAGTTAAACTGCATTATATTTATTTTTGGACTTCGTGGGGTTTGTATATCTTCATTAACAAGTTTCAAACGGTCAATGTTTTTAATAAATACTCACCAAATTTATAATTTCGTATTCAGCAATTATTTGGTTTCTTGACTGAAACTTTTGAGATATATATATGACGAGCAAGTTTTCTTTGGCAAATTTCTTGCCAATTAAACTTTCCGTGACAAGTTTCTTCGCGGCTCAACGGAAGAACAAGTTCTATAAATGGCACCAATATAGTTGTTTCTTCATGGTGCGTTAATAAAATGGCACCTAGTTCATGGTAAAAGCCGTTTTCCCCGCTCGATATTGGTGCCATTTATAGAACTCGTTCTTCCGTTGAGTCGCGAAGAAACTTGTCAAGGGAAATAATTTGACCAAAACTCATTGTTGAATCGTTGGCAAGAAATTTGCCAAAGAAAACTTGCTCGCGTGTAAACTATATTGCGCATCAAATTTTAGTGCTATATATATCTCAAAAGTTTCAGCCATGAAGAAACCAAATAATTGCTGAATACGAAATTATAAATTTGGTGAGTATTTATTTAAAACATTGCCCGTTTAATGAAGATATACAAACCCCACGAAGTCCAAAAATAAATATAATGCAGTTTAACTCAAAATGTGTCATATCATATTTACAATCTTTAATAGTAAGCTTATACAAAACAGTATACGTGTTACTTGATATTAGTCATCTATTTGTGATCTGTGTAGGCTTCGTCGTAGTTTAGCCAAACATTATTTAAGGAAGCTGTTTAAGTAAGTTATTCAAAACGAAAAACTAAATTAATTAGCATTTTATGGTAACTAAAACAAATCGAATGTTAATTCTAAGCTAATTTACTACTCAAATGAAAATAACAAATTTAAAAAATAATTAAATTTAAGCATTTCTCTTTACGGTAAACGTAAACTATGAAAGCATTTCGTTCAGCAGCTGGTGTGTAGGAAAAACTGTTTAACAATATAATAGCGTATTTGGTTTATTTACTTCGTTTTCATTCTAAACCTTCTTAAAGTCTGCAAAAGATAAATTTAGACAATCTTTCCTCTGTTTTTAAAAATATAATGCCTGCAATACAAGTTATAAGTTAAAACGCTGTTGGTTTTTAAAATTGTAAATTTTCAAAATCATTTCCAAATATCTTGACTTCTATAGTTAACTGGCAGTTCATCTTTTCATAAACTTGAGAAGCAAGAGAGTTTTGCCTTAAAAGACTTTTTTCTTTTTTTTTTCGTAAACTATACGTTTGATAGAGAGCAAGGAGAGTCGAAACAACTCTCAAAAAATATCTTGTCAACCAACTCTTATCAACTAGCTCTCATTCTCGTTTGACCATGTATAGGAGAGTCGAAATTACTACTATCATACAAACTCTTGTCTAACAATTCTCGTCGTCTACGAGCTGTCGTCATATCTCATCGTTGTTCGATTAGAAGGAGGGAGAATCAAAACATCTCTCGTACAAACTAGTAATAAAACGTGTTGTGCTGCGTAGGCAGTGTAGAAATACAAATCAAATACAGTATCTAAAAAGGTTGGTGTACTGCCGAAATAGCGTGTAAGTAGTCTAACGTTTCGAGCGAAGGTCCTTCGTCAGAGAGTGAAACGTTTCGCTCTCTGACTTCGCTCTCTGACGAAGGGCCTTCGCTCGAAACGTTAGACTACTTACACGCTATTTCGGCAGTACACCAACCTTTTTAGATATTTGATTTGTATCTCATACAAACTATTATCTATACCAACTCTCGTCTGATAAGGAGCAAGACGAGTCAAACAAACTCTTAATGTTTACCAATTTTTATAGAATTTTTCCTTGTTTAATCAGGAGCGATTCATATAGTCGAAACATGCAACTATCATACAACATATTGTTGAATAATATAGTCTCATCCAACCAATGTAGTCTCAAATAAGTCATAAAACGTGTTGTGCTGCGTAGGTAGTGTAGAAATACAAATCAAATATCTAAAAAGGTGGTGTACTGCCAAAATAGCGTGTAAGTTGTCATAAACTTGTCAATATTTTGATGAGAGAGTTTTACCGTAAAGATCTTCTCTCAAAACGTTTGACAACCTTTTTAGATATTCAATATAGTCCCATCTTGTTTGACTTTTTCGCAAAAAAAGTTAAAACAATTCTACCACCTCTCTGAACGAATTTTCTTTTCGTTTGATCAATATTTATCGGCTGTCCAAGTTATAAAATCTATAATTGGCCAGCCCTCTTGGTAGACCAGCCCTCTTTGCCGAGATCTGCGTCTTAGCGTATTTCCTTGTAAAAATTTGTTTGCGTTTACATAACAAGATAGGCAGCCCTCCTATTTAAAACATTGCCCGTTTGAAACTTGTTAATGAAGATATACAAACCCCACGAAGTCCAAAGAAATATGCAGTTTAACTTAAAATGTGTCATATATTTACATTATCTTGAATAGTAAGCTTATACAAAACAGTATACGTGTTATACTTGATATTAGGCATCTTTTTTTTATCTGTGTAGGCTTTGTCGTAGTTTAGCCAAATATTATTTAAGTAAGCTATTTAAGTAAGTTATTCAAAACGAAAAAATAAATTAGACAGTGTAGAAATACAAATAAATAAAAATACAAATAAATTAGGCAGTGTAGAAATACAAATCAAATATCTAAAAAGGTTGGTGTACTGCCAAAATAGCGTGTAAGTATAGTTATAAACTTGTCAATATTTTGATGAGATCCAAGAGAGTTTTACCTTGAAGATCTTCTCTCAAAACGTTTGACAACCTTTTTAGATATTCAATATAGTCTCATCTTGTTTGACTTTTTAGCAAAAAAAGTTAAAACAATTCTACCACCTCTCTGAACGACTTTCCTTTTCGTTTGGTCAATATTTATCGGCTGTCCAAGTTATAAAATATATAATTGGCCAGCCCTCTTGGTTAGCGTATTTCCTTGTAAAAATTTGTTTGCGTTTACATGACAAGATGGACAGCCCTCCTATTTAAAACATTGCCAGTTTGAAACTAGTTAATGAAGATATACAAACCCCACGAAGTCCAAAAAAATATGCAGTTTGACTCAAAATGTGTCATATATTTACAATCTTGAATAGTATATAAGCTTATACAAAACAGTATACGTGTTACTTGATTATACATGTAGGCATCTATTTTTTATCTGTGTAGGCTTTGTCGTAGTTTAGCCAAATATTATTTAAGTAAGCTATAATTTAAGTAAGTTATTCAAAACGAAAAACTAAATTAATTAGCATTTTCTGGTAACGAAAACAAATCGAATGTTAATTCTAAACGTAAATTATGAAAGCATTTCGTTCAGCAGCTGGTGTGTAGGAAAAACTGTTTAACGATATAGTATTGTATTTGGTTTATTTACTTCGTTTTCATTCTATCGCATGCAAAAGATAAATTCAGACAATATTTCCTCTGGATTTTTTTTAAATATAATGCCTGCTTTACAAGTTATAAGTTAAAACGTTGTTGGTTTTTAAAATTGTAAATATTCAAAATCATTTCCAAATATCTTGACTTTTAGTTAACTGGCAGTTCATATTTTCATAAACTTGAGAAGCAAGAGAGTTTTGCCTTAAAAGACTTTTTCTTTTCTTTTTTTTCGTAATCTATTATCCTCGTTTGATAGAGAGCAAGGAGAGTCGAAACAACTCTCAAAAAATATCTTGTCAACCAACTCTTATCAACTAGCTCTCATTCTCGTTTGACTATGCAGGTGCTCAGTATAGGAGATTCGAAATTACTATCATACAAACTCTTGTCTAACAATTCTTCTCGTCTACCAGCTGTCGTCATGTCTCATCGTTGTTCGATAAGCAGGAGGGAGAATCAAAAGAACTCTCATACAAACTAGTCATAAAACGTGTTGTGCTCATGCGTAGGTTGTGTAGAAATACAAATCAAATATCTAAAAAGGTTGGTGTACTGCCAAAATAGCGTGTAAGTTGTCATAAACTTGTCAATATTTTGTTGAGATCCAAGAGAGTTTTACCGTAAAGATCTTCTCTCAAAACGTTTGACAACCTTTTTAGATATTCAATATAGTCTCATCTTGTTTGACTTTTTCGCAAAAAAAGTTAAAACAATTCTACCACCTCTCTGAACGAATTTTCTTTTCGTTTGATCAATATTTATCGGCTGTCCAAGTTATAAAATCTATAATTGGCCAGCCCTCTTGGTAGGCCAGCCCTCTTTGCCGAGATCTGCGTCTTAGCGTATTTCCTTGTAAAAATTTGTTTGCGTTTACATAACAAGATAGGCAGCCCTCCTATTTAAAACATTGCCCGTTTGAAACTTGTTAATGAAGATATACAAACCCCACGAAGTCCAAAGAAATATGCAGTTTAACTTAAAATGTGTCATATATTTACATTATCTTGAATAGTAAGCTTATACAAAACAGTATACGTGTTATACTTGATATTAGGCATCTTTTTTTATCTGTGTAGGCTTTGTCGTAGTTTAGCCAAATATTATTTAAGTAAGCTATTTAAGTAAGTTATTCAAAACGAAAAAATAAATTAGACAGTGTAGAAATACAAATCAAATATCTAAAAAGGTTGGTGTACTGCCGAAATAGCGTGTAAGTTGTCTAACGTTTCGAGCGAAGGTCCTTTGTCAGAGATTGAAACGTTTCGCTCTTTGACTTCGCTCTTTACCAATTTTTATAGAATTTTTCCTTGTTTAATCAGGAGCGATTCATATAGTGGAAACATGCAACTCTCATACAACATATTGTTAAATAAAATAGTCTCATCCAACCAATGTAGCCTCAAATAAGTCATAAAACGTGTTGTGCTGCGTAGGTAGCGTAGAAATACAAATAAAATGTATAGAAAAGTTGGTGTACTGCCAAAATAGACATTTTTTTATTTTTTATTTTCGTGAACTATATTATCCTCGTTTGATAGAGAGCAAGGAGAGTCGAAACAACTCTCAAAAAATATCTTGTCAACCAACTCTTATCAACTAGCTCTCATTCTCGTTTGACCATGAGGTACTCAGTATAGGAGATTCGTAATTACTATCATAGAAACTCTTGTCTAACAATTCTCGTCGTTTTACAGCTGTCGTCATGTCGTCATTATTTTTCGCCTGCGAAGTTAAGAGGTGTTTATATATGGAGGAGAGGGCCAACCCTCTTGGTAGGGCTAGCCCTCTTTGCCGAGATCCCGCATCTCAGCGTAATTCCTTGTAAAAATTTGTTTGCGTTTACATGACAAGATGCCAGCCCTCCTAGGCGAGATCTCGCTATTGACAACCCGAGATCTCGCCTAGAAGGGCTGGAAATTTTCCAACGAGGATTTTGCGTTGGCTGAAAGAATCTGAGATGATTTATATCTGAGGAACCAGTTCTTGATTTCAATAGAAGTAAAAGGTCCGCAATCTCTCTTCTGTATTCGAGCGGCAGCATAGAACATATAGCACCAAGAAATATAACAGTCTCTGGCAGCTGCAACACCTTAAATGTGAGCTGCGTGGCAAACATGAGAAATATAATCCACAACCACCACATTTTGGCAAAAAAAACGAAGCAAACCTCGAAAGAATTAGTGAATGGAACTGCCGAAAAACGAATGAATTCCTGAAATGATTCCTGAATAAATTCCTGAATGCCCGATTTCTGAAAATTTCTCAGCTAACAATCTCATCTACAAAGCCGAAATAACTACATCTGATGACGGAAACAAAACAATACATCGGAAAGACGGCCAACGAGTTCAAACCGTTATATAGAAACCACCTCATGAAATCTTTCCGCAACGAAAAATACTGCAACGAAACCGAACTTTCTAAATATGTTTGGGAATTAAAGAAGAAAAGCCGGAATTTTAGTTTGAAATGGTCCATTATATGAAACACGGTGCTGCCTAGCTGAACGGATCAAAGCGATGCAACCTCTCTATAGAAGAAAAGCAACAAAAGAGCCGAAGTATTTTCAAAATGCCGCCATGAGAACAGATTGCCGGTGAGACGCTCTAACCATTGAGCCACAGATGGAGAGCGAAGGTTACAATGATGTACTGGTTCAATTGATATAAGTACTGCCTATGTGGCAGTCACTATATATAATCGGTAATGTTTGCATGTGTTAATATATACACTGCTGCATGTAGTGGATGTGGGAGAGCTTGGAGTAGACAAGAACAGTTGAAGCGGCCAACTTTTAGTTACCTGAAGATCGCCTACGCGTGTGAATCACTTTATATATAATTTGAACTATTAATAAACTGAAACGTTTTAAGAAACGTTTTTGACGTTGTTTACCTCTCTTTTCCATATCTACATATATATATATATATATACATATACATTTTTAAGACGAAACCGGGACCAGTTGCGAAAAATGCAACTTCAAGGCCTTCCGGCTGGAATTGAACCCGCGACCCTGCGATATTACCTATAATATACCCAGAAACTTATCCCGGCATTACCACCATATATACAGAACTCGTGACTATAGGCTCTCGGCAACGGCTTCCGTAGCTCAGTGGTCAGAGCACTGCACTAGCATCGCAGGGTCGCGGGTTCAATTCCAGCCGGAAGGCCTTGAAGTTGCATTTTTCGCAACTGGTCCCGGTTTGGTCTTAAAAATGTATGTATTCCAACACTCGAAAAATTCCTTCACCATAAATCCTTTCAATATATATATATATATATATATGTAGATATGGAAAAGAGAGGTAAACAACGTCAAAAACGTTTCTTAAAACGTTTCAAATCAAACTAGCTTTAGCCTAACCTGCGACATCTTTACACTGTATAAATATAGCTGAAGCACTGCAGATGTGAGCTAAAAACACCCAGAGGAAAAGAAATTTCAATGGACTTCTTCTGCAACTTGAAAATGATCTGAGTTTCTGCGGCTTTAAACGTGGCAAGTTCACCAGAAAATCCATGGTTTTCTCTCTTTTAATTCGAAGGAACGAACGCAACGTGTTCTTCGTCTGAACAGCGAGGTGGAATTGACCAAATGTTTATAATTAGTTCATTATTTATTGAACAAGTAATTGCTTTGTTTCTAAGGCCATGTCCACACGTGTGCGTTTTCATAACATTTTTATATTGTTCTCTGTCCTCAAGGGAGCAGAAATCAATGGTTCCATTGCCTGAAACAATATGAAAATGCTAGGAAAACGTATACGTGTGGATGGGGTCTAAGGCCTAGGTCGAACGTCGAACTTCACATGTGCCGAACTCTATGCAAATGAGAGTAGTCTTTTGTTTAAGCTCATTTGCATTCAGTTCGGCGTTTGATCTATAGGCCTACATCATTGAAAGTTTGCGCTGTTGTTTAAAGTGCGTATGAAACGAAACATTTTGTTGAATTTTTAAATTTCAATATACATTTAGAACATATATTGAACAGTAAAAATTCAAATAATAATGCCACTGAGGCTATAAAACAACGAATATTTCAGCAAACGTGACTTTCAAGGTATTTACAACTTACAAGTAATGTCAAGCTGGTATTTAAGAAATAGATATAATAATATAAACATTTTCCGTGTTTCCATAGAGTTAAAGAAACACGAGCGCAAGTTTGGGAGAACGAGAAATGGCAGTGCGAACACGAGCCCGAAGGGCGAGTGTTTCCACGCAATTTCGAGTTCTCCCAAACTTCTACGAGTGCTTCTATAACGTATGGGAACACGGAAAGATGTTTTCTATTTCTTTTATAAAATAACACTGAGGAAATAAGTAATAAGACTTTTTTATTAAAATGATGAAAATATACATTCTCCTTACTCACGCTAGACAGCGTCGTCGGCTGCTCAAATGAACATAAACGCTCTTAACTGTGAAGAAAAGCATCCAATCTTCTCGTTTTTCTTGTTGGCTGTCACAGAACATATTTATCGACATTTTAGCTGTTTGTGAGCAAAGGTTTGTCTTACAGTCCATTTTATAAAAATGGCTGGAAAAATCCATGTTTTCCTTCGAGTTATAAAAACACGGCTTTCAGCCAATCAGCGCGTGCGTTTTTAATTTATTTTATAAAGAAATTTGTTTGAAAGCTACAAAATACGGTGGAAGATATTACGTTCCTGGCGTTCCGGAAAACTATTTTCCGAATCGCTTAATATTTTTTTAGAAATACGTTCTCTAAAGCTATTGACGCTGTCTGTTTATGGGTCTTAGTAAAAATAATCGAGGAGAAAGTGCTGCCTTTGCAATAATATCAGCAAATGGTACGGACTTCCGGGTCTTCTCGGATAACGACCTTAAATCGTAGGCCCTCGGAAAAATCAATTGGAGTATTCCGTTCACCAAAGAGTGAGAAATCTAATAAACTAAACTAAACAGCTTAACGTTGTACACTTTTGAGCTAAATTCGGTCTCAGACTCTGTAACAGATGTTTTAAAAATAGAACACTTACTCCGAGAGATCATTACTAAAACAAGCTGGGAGAATTTGTTTTCAAAATCATTAAAGTGTAGTTCATTATTTATTTAACAAGTTGCTTAATTTCTAAATCATCGGAAGTTTGTGTTGCTGTAAGTGATATTGTGAGTTGTAAGTTCGTACGGAGCGAAAATATTTCAATTTTTAAATATTCATTAGAACATATTGAATAGCAGTAGCGAAGTTGTCCATAGCGGTAATTGGTCATGCTATGCAAATTTTGAAACGATTTACATATTCAGATCTATAGGGAACGGTCATTATTTGTGGGGTGTGGTAGGGGGTGGATGTTTTTGAGGAGGGATTATGTTAATTTCTGACTAGAAGAAGGAGGGGTTACGGAAAAATTGAGTCTTAAAAAAAATGTTTTGATATTCAACAAGAAAAAATACATGTACACTGAAAAATAAAATATAGCGCCTTCATAAACAATGCTAAATTCATCTGAGCTCTTTATATTAAATTTTACAGAAATCTTGTGCGCCAGATTATAGCCCGTCTGCCTGATCTAAGTTGCACTTCTTTTCTTAATAGTTCTCCGTCGAGGTCACTAATTTGCTTGTTATATAGCTTTCTTTCAACAGTTATGATGAATACTTGACGTTTTATAATAAATATTGTCATCTTTCGGCGATATAAACTGAGATCATATATACCCCTTAGTGTGCATATATTGTGTACGTAGGTTCGCCTTGATTTTTCAAGTGCAGGGTTTATGAGAAGGGCTTTCATTCCAATCGCATCGGCGATGTTTATAAATTATAGCATAGCATGACCAGTTGCTACGGCCAGCTTCGCCACTGTTGAACAGTAAACATTCTTTAAAACCTTATTATGCCACAGATTAGATTAGTTTAGTTTAGTTTATCAGATTTATCACTCTTTGGTGAACGGAATACCCCAACAGCCCAATTGATAGGGGTTCCGAGGGCCTACGATTTAAGGTCGTTATCCGAGAAGACCCGAAAGTCTTACCATTTGCTGATATTATTGCAAAGGCAGCACTTTCTCCTCGATTATTTTTAAGACCCTGAGTGGAGGTCTGACCCAGGAGTGGAGGTCAGATATATAGGCTATAAAAGAATAAACATTTTAGCAAAAGTCCCGACTTCAAGGTGATTGCGAGTAATCTCAAGATGGCAGAAATTATTAGATGTGTGAAGTTGATCGTCCAGGTTGTTGTAGTCTTGAGAAAGACTATTGTTGGTGACTGACGTTTCGACGGCCTCAGCGGCGGTCATCTTCAGTCACCAACAATAGTCTTTCTCAAGAGACTACAACAACCTGGACGATCAACTTCACATGCACATCTAATGATACTCCTAGGTTCACACCATTTACATTATGGCAGAAATTACGATTCCAGTCTCTGTGACAGATGTTATAAAACATTCGTCGATTTTGAGGCTTAAAAACAACGTCTTAAATTTATTTTGAAAATATGAAATATGAAACTGTGTTCTAAAAATGACTAGCAACAAAAAAATGAAAAAAACATTTTCGTTTCATAAATACTTTTAGGAATATTAGGAAATACAACGAGAACCTCATTGTCAACGTCGCCATACATAGAAGATATTATCTTCTAAAATAACATTTTGAAAAGGTGTGTTCCGATTGGCTAAAAGCCATGTTTCTATTTAACAATTAATTACCGAAGTCGAGGTGATTATTGGTGAATATACTGCGAGGTAAATATTCACCGATACCGATGCTCCGAGGTAACTATTCACCGATACCGATGCTGCGAGGTAAATATTCACCGATAATCACTGAGACTAAGGTGACTAATTGTTTTAGTAGAAATTCACAGGTGACTATCCGAGAGAAACAATTGAAAGAAAGCAACGGAAAATGTTCTAATTATTTTATTTGTTATTTCCGGAATTCGCGCATCGTGAGATCACATGATTTTACGTAATCAACATTCAACAGAATATTAAAACGAACAACATACGAACATGCTCTTGCAAGTGGAGGCCATCGCTTAACAAAAAGCGATTTGTCAAATCAAGCAGAACTATAGAGTGGAAGACTGAGTTAAAGACTGGGTTAACATAAACGAGCAACTGTTGAAAGATCCAGACGGAACTGATTTTTGCTTGTTAATTTTAGTGCAAAGTTTTAACTTTATTCATTCCAAGAAGTCCTTTTTAAATTTATCCCATTCGAAGAAGTCCTTTTACCTTTATCGCATTCCAACATTAAGCCCATTAGGTTTAGGATTAGGTTTAGGATTAGGTTCAGGATTAGGATTAGGTTTAGGATTAGGTTTAGGATTAGGTTTAGGATTAAGTTTAGGATTAGGTTTAGGATTAGGTTTAGGATTAAGTTTAGGATTAGGTTTAGGATTAAGTTTAGGATTAGGTTTAGGATTAGATTTAGGATTAAGATTAGGTTTAGGTTTAGGATTAAATTTAGGATTAAGTTTAGGATTGAGTTTTGGATTAAGTTTAGGATTAAGATTAGGTTTAGGATTAAGTTTAGGATTACATTTAGGATTAGGTTGAGGATTAAGTTTAGAATTAAGTTTAGGATTAAGTTTAGGATTAAGTGTAGGATTAGGTTTAGGATTGGGTTTAGGATTAGGTTTAGGATTAGGTTTAGGATTAAGTTTAGGATTAGTTTTAGGATTAGGTTTAGGATCAAGTTTAGGATTATCAAATTTGGTGCGAAATCTGGTGCGAAATTTGGTGCGAAATCTGCAAAATCTCGCACGAAACCTGGTGCGAAATCTGGTGCGAAATTTGGTGCGAAATATGGTGCGAAATATGGTGCGAAATATGGTGCGAAATCTGGTGCGAAATCTAGTGCGAAAGGTGGTGCGAAATCTGGTGCGAAATCTCGCACGAAATCTCGCACGAAATCTGGTGCGAAATATGGTGATAAATCTGGTGCGAAATCTGGTGATAAATCTGGTGCGAAATATGGTGATAAATCTGGTGCGAAATCTAGTGCGAAATTTGCTCGGAAATCTGGTGCGAAATCTGGTGCGAAATCTGGTGCGAAATATGGTGCGAAATATGGTGCGAAATCTGGTGCGAAATCTGGTGCGAAATCTAGTGCGAAAGCTGGTGCGAAATCTGGTGCGAAATCTGGTGCGAAATCTCGCATGAAATCTCGCACGAAATCTGGTGCGAAATCTGGTGCGAAATTCGGTGCGAAATCTCGCACGAAATCTCGCACGAAATCTGGTGCGGAATATGGTGATAAATCTGGTGCGAAATCTGGTGCGAAATCTGGTCGGAAATTTGGTCGGAAATTTGGTCCGAAATCTGGTACAAAATCTGGTGCGAAATTTGGTGCGAAATTTGGTGCGAAATTTGGTGCGAAATTTGGTGCGAAATCTGGTGCGAAATCTGGTGCGAAATTCGGTCGCAAATCTGGTGCGAAATCTGGTGCGAAATCTGGTGCGAAATCTGGTGCGAAATTTGATGCGAAATCTGGTGCGAAATTTGGTGCGTAATCTGGTGCGAAATCTGGTGCGAAATCTGGTGCGAAATCTGGTGCAAAATTTGTTCGGAAATCTGGTGCGAAATCTGGCGCGAAATCTGGTGCGAAATCTGGTGCGAAATGTGGTGCGAAATGTGGTGCGAAATTTGGTGCGAAATCTGTTGCGAAATCTGGTGCGAAATTTGGTGGGAAATCTGGTGCGAGATATGGTGCGAAATCTGGTGCGTAATCTGGTGCGAAATCTGGTGCGAAATCTGGTGCGAAATCTGGTGCGAAATTTGGTGCGAAATCTGGTGCGAAATCTGGCGCGAAATCTGGTCGGAAATCTGGTGCGAAATCTGGTCGGAAATCTGGTGCGAAATCTGGTGCGAAATTTGGTCGGAAATCTGGTGCGAAATCTGGTGCGAAATCTGGTGATAAATCTGGTGCGAAATCTTTCGATTCCGCACCAAATTTCGCACCAGATTTTGCACCAGATTACGCACCAGATTTCGCACCAGATTTCGCACCAAATTTCGCACCAAATTTCGCACCAGCTTTCGCACCAGTTTTCGCATCGAATTTCGCACCACATTTCGCACCACATTTCGCACCACATTTCGCACCACATTTCGCACCAGATTTCGCACCAGATTTCGCACCAGATTTCGCACCAGATTTCGCACCAGATTTCGCACCAGATTTCGCACCAGATTTCGCACCAGATTACGCACCAGATTTCGCACCAGATTTCGCACCAGATTTCGCACCAAATTTCGCACCAAATTTCGCACCAGGTTTCGCACCAGTTTTCGCATCGAATTTCGCACCACATTTCGCACCACATTTCGCACCACATTTCGCACCACATTTCGCACCAGATTTCGCACCAGATTTCGCACCAGATTTCGCACCAGATTTCGCACCAGATTTCGCACCAGATTTCGCACCAGATTTCGCACCGGATTTCGCACCAGATTTCGCACCAAATTTCGCACCAGATTTCGCACCAGATTTCGCACCAAATTTCGCACCAGATTTCGCATCAGATTTCGCATCAGATTTCGCACCAGATTTCGCACCAGATTTCGCACCAGATTTCGCACCAAATTTCGCACCAGATTTCGCACCAGATTTCGCACCAGATTTCGCACCAGATTTCGCACCAGATTTCGCACCAGATTTCGCACCAGATTTCCGTCCAGATTTCGCACCAGATTTCGTACCAGATTTCGCACCAGATTTCGCACCAGATTTCGCACCAGATTTCGCACCAGATTTCGCACCAGATTTCGCACCACATTTCGCAGCACATTTCGCACCACATTTCGCACCACATTTCGCACCACATTTCGCACCACATTTCGCACCACATTTCGCACCAGATTTCGCACCAGATTTCGCATCAAATTTCGTACCAGATTTCGCACCAGATTTCCGACCAAATTTCGCACCAGATTTCGCACCACATTTCGCACCACATTTCGCACCAGATTTCGCACCAGATTTCGCACCAGATTTCGCACCAGATTACGCACCAGATTTCGCACCAGATTTCGCACCAGATTTCGCACCAGATTACGCACCAGATTACGCACCAGATTACGCACCAGATTTCGCACCAGATTTCGCATCAGATTTCGCATCAGATTTCGCACCAGATTTCGCTTCAAATTTCGCACCAGATTTCCGACCAAATTTCGCACCAGATTTCGCACCAGATTTCGCACCAGATTTCGCACCAGATTTCCGACCAAATTTCGCACCAGATTTCGCACCAGATTTCGCACCAGATTTCCGACCAAATTTCGCACCAGATTTCGCACCAGATTTCGCACCAGATTTCGCACCAGATTTCGCACCAGATTTCCGACCAAATTTCGCACCAGATTTCGCACCAGATTTCCGACCAGATTTCCGACCAGATTTCTCACATGATTTCGCACCAGATTTCGCGCCAGATTTCGCACCAAATTTCGCACCAGATTTCGCACCAGATTTCACCCCAGATTTCGCACCAGATTTCGCACCAAATTTCGCACCAAATTTCGCACCAGATTTCGCACCAGATTTCGCACCAGATTTCGCACCAGATTTCGCACCAGATTTCGCATCAGATTTCGCACCAGATTTCGCACCAGATTTCGCACCAGATTTCGCACCAGATTTTGCGCTAGATTTCGCACCAGATTTCCGACCAAATTTCGCACCAGATTTCCGACCAGATTTCCGAGCAAATTTCGCACCAGATTTCGGACCAAATTTCGCACCAGATTTCGCACCAGATTTCGCGCCAGATTTCGCACCATATTTCGCACCAGATTTCGCACCAGATTTCGCACCAGATTACACACCAGATTTCGCACCAGATTTCGCACCAGATTTCGCATCAAATTTCGCACCAGATTTCGCACCAGATTTCGCACCAGATTTCGCACCAGATTTCGCACCAGATTTCGTGCGAGATTTCGCACCAAATTTCGCACCAGATTTCGCACCAGATTTCGCACCAGATTGCGTACCAGATTTCGCACCAGATTTCGCACCAGATTTCGCACTAGATTTCGCACCAGATTTCGCACCAAATTTCCCACCTATATATATATATATATATATATATATATATCTTATAAAAGGTTATCTCTTATCAGAAGCATATATCCAATTTAGCGAAAGCTATCACTTCTAATTTGCTGTAACATATGAAGACGGCATTCATATTTAGATGAATAAATTATACTCGGCTGAATTAATTGGTTTATGACCAGCCAGTGCCATTTTCGCCGACCTTCCGCCGTGGAGGCAAAATGCCCTGAGAACGAGGTTGGCGTTCAATATGCCATAGACGTTTAAATTAGGCCAAATTTCTCTAACAGCAGAATATTATATCCGAAATGATGACTGGATTGACTTTACACTCATTAGCATTTCCAAAAAATAAACCTTTATAGGACATCAATGCAAAACTCAAATCATAAAATATTTTGGTGTTCAACTATTCACTTCATGTAGTATCTATATCAGTGATATCGAATTTGGTGTGATATGGACTTTAATGGCGGCAATTCATTAATGGTGCTGCTGTGCGAAGTGGTCCAATTTGAGATAATAAACTCGATCGTTAAATTTACTGCGATAGGTTGAGTTCTTTTTTGTACACTGCCATGTAAACGATTTGATATATGCGACCTAATCCAAAAAATGTAAAGAAATAGCAATTGATTTTCTTCAAATACATATTGCAATTTCAAAATTCACTACGAATTGGAAAATCTATAGCCATGCTCAGATAAGAAGCTTTGAAATATTTTTCCTGTAGTGCTACATATATAATAATTGTACACTACAGTATATGTTTTTTTGTTGCCCATCATAAAGTAATCATATCTTGTCTTTATTTTGATGTTCACATAAGCTTTCTCGGGTTTGAAGCGATTACAAAAGAAGTGAAGTTGTTTGGTCTGTCCAACGAACGCCCGCCATGGTAGTTTAGCAAACTAATGCCGGGTAGTTTGACACGCCGTTTACACGGGCCAATATTGAACATGACAAGTTTTTCCTTGACAAGTTTCCTTGTTGCGAAAAGCTGGCACGCCAGCTTTTAAACAAGTGTACTTGTCAAGGAAAACTTGTCATGTTGTTTCCTCATGCACACGCGAGCAAATAAGACTTGTCAAATTGCTAATTGCCAAAGAAAACTTGCTCGTGTAAACTAGGCACCTTGAGGCTAAAATTATAATTTGTATATTCAAGGAAGGGTTTGTTTTCGCTAAGGATTATGTGATAATGAATAGTTCTCAAGCTATGCCGGACGGCGGCCAGAACAGAAAATCAAGTGGTTGAAGTGCCTCAAAGCCGGTTTTATCACACCAAAAGACTCTTCTGTCTTGTGAGCTCTCGGCTGCCGAACTATTTAGAAACGTACTATTCACTACTTTACAAGCGTAAGTGTATACTTTTCTGTTCTCGATCGAAGTTAAGCTCTCGTCAAAAATGCACCTTCATGTCGTGTTTTGATGTGAAAGTCCGATAACATGACAGATTACGAGAAAGAAGCCTTTTGTTGTTCAAGTGCATGTATAAACGAATCAAGGTTCAAAAACATTGCATATCGAGGCGGGAAGTACTGGAGATAATCTAAAATCGAAACGAGATGAAGCAAGTTAAGGCTGACGAAGCTGGTAAACCGGCCGAAGGTAAAATTGACAGAAATCGAAGCACTGCGAATAGGTTGGAGCGTGAAAGAGTCCGAAGGCTAAAACGGGCGTTTTCCGCGCTCAAAGAGAGCATCCCGTTCTGTGACGCAAAACGGATTCGCACGAAGCTCGACGTCTTAACTCATGCGATAGAGTACATCCGCCTTCTGGGAATCATGGCTCCTGCTATTGGCCGCTCGGAACCGGTACAAGGCGGCGAAAACATGGCTTGTGTGCCGCTTGTGGTGGCAGAAGAGGAATTCGTTGAATGACATGGTCAGGATATTGCATAAGGTATTGACCGTATATACAGTATACCATTATGAATGGTATATGATTACTGATTTAGCGTTTAATGTTTTGTAGAATGTTAATTAGATTCATTTTCACTTTTACTGATTGTATTATTAGGATTTTAATTGCTTTGTTATTTGTACTTTTTATATCAACCATTGTAATGCGCATATGAACATATCTTTGATGTAATATGCGCAATATAAATTAAATTATTATTATTTATTATTGTGAGTATACGGTCAAATGAATATGTTGTTATTCGTGTGCTGAGAAAAATTGAAGTCAGTTGTGACCATCTTTGCGATAAAGCTAGTGGTTATATAAGTAGTGGTTATAAGAAGTGGTTATAAGCAATGCCATTATAAGTAGTGGTTATATATAAGTGGTGGTTATATAAGCAGTGGTTATATAAGTATAGTGGTTATAAGTAGTGATTATAAGCAGTGGTTATATAAGTGGTAGTTATCAGCAGTGATTAGGGTTATAGGATTGGGATTAGACACTTTTCTTGATAGGGGAAGGTCCTTTTGAGTCATCTCTTTTAGTTTTAGCCTTGTCCTGATGGTTTATGTCTCATAAAAAATTGTCTTATATATTTTGAGGGACAAGAAGGCGAACTCGTGCGTTACCGCTGGTCAAATACACCGATTTATTATAAGAAAAGATCACGGAATCGCGGCTAATAATGCATAGTCTAGCCATCGAAAAATCAATAGCTATCTCGTAGCCCTCCACGAAGACCTTCTGCCGCAGTTGGGTTTCAATTCCATGACACGCAATCACCAAGTGTGTGGGTTAGGGTTGGGTTAGGGTTATATATATATTTATTACACGATTGAGTCGGTTTTCTTTGATGTACCGCGGGCTTTATTTAGCATAAAGACCATGAATACTAATTAGATAAGAAATGAAGGGAAAACTAAGGGAAATCTTTGTCCAAGGTGGATAAAATGGACAAAGTTTTGTTGGAAAACCTCCTCGCTCGTGAAATAAGTCAGATAAAGCCCTCGAACGTCGGACTTTATGCTATATAAAGCCCTCCTTCTCGGGCTTTATCTCTTACATATATATTCGCAATTGGTCCCGGTTTGGTCTTAAAATGTATGTATTCCAACACTCGAAATTTTCCTTCACCATAACTCCTTTCAACATGTAGTTTGATCGAGTGAAATGCCAAATATTACCTATAATATACCCAGAATCTTATCCCGGCATTACCACCATATACAGAACTCGTGACTAGGCTCTCGGCAACGGCTTCCGTAGCTCAGTGGTCAGAGCACTGCACTAGCAATCGCAGGGTCGCGGGTTCAATTCCTACCGGAAGGCCGCTAAGTTGCATTTTTCGCAACTGGTCCCGGTTTGGTCTTAAAATGTATGTATTCCAACACTCGAAATTTTCCTTCACCACAAATCCTTTCTATATATATATATACCGTATATATATATATATATATATATATATATATATATATATATATATATATATATATATATATATAATATATATATATATATATATACCGTATATATCTATATATCTATATATATATATATATATCTATATATATATATATCTATATATATCTATATATATCTATATATAATCTATAGTAAAATATAGTGAGCGGTCTATATTGACGTCTGGAAGAGTGCTCAATATCGTAGGGGATAGAGCAGATAGTTGTAAAAACTTAAATGTTTGATATATATAGGTCATAATGGATTATTAAACGATTGTTATATTACTTTTATTGACAAGACCGACGCTATAATGATCCCACTAGGAGGGAACTCTTTTGGATACGCCAGTTAAAAACGCTTTTTCCTTTGGGACTTAATAGAACAGATGATGTTTAGTATTGCCTATTTCTATAGCATTTGTTATTTTATTTTAATTAAACTAGGTTAATATTCGGTTATGTAAAGTAGCTATGACTGAAGGTATAAAAGCTTGTCTATTTTGTAATTTGGGTTTATATTGTGATAAAGACGAAAGTCGAAACGTCAAATGATGTAGTTGTTGACTAAATTATATATATATATATATATATTTCGTGACTGCGTGTCAGGGAATTACAACCCGCAGTTGTTACAACCACTGTTTATATAATCTTCAATGACAATGGTTGACAGTAAGATCAAGGATTATTGGCGTTATTTATGTAGACAGAACATTCTCGGTTGCCTCTGTAAAACTCTGGAATTCATTACCAGTGTAAATGAGAATAACTGACTGTTTAAATAGTTTTAAGTCACTACTAAAGAATTTCCTTTTTCCAATTCATAGTTTTGTAGTTATCATAGCTTTATTATATATAGTTATATACATGATTGTATAGTTTTGCTTTTATAATAAAATGTAATTAGTTTTATAAGTAACTTAAGTAACTTTAAGAATATATTGTTGTAAGAACATTGAGACTATTGTATAACGCTCCTAAAACGTCTTTATTATTATTAATATTATATAACCACTGCTTATAAACACTGCTTATAACCACTGCATGCTTATAATCACTTCTTATGAACTCCTAACCCCAAAACAACTTAGATCCTAACCTTGGCTAATAAAAGGATCGTCCAGAAGAAGACTCAGACCTAGTACCTCACGGTCACCTCAAAAGCCACCATCTAGCTTACAGGAAGATGGGAAATTCGATACATCTATATATATCTATTTTTGTTACACCAATTTCCGGACCGATTTCCCAATTTCCATGTAAACAAGATCTAAATGCCGATACGGCTTCTTTAATGAACCTTCTAAAAGTTGTACGATTAGAATATTAACAGGAATCTGGCATGTTAACATGAATCAGACGATACGTGGGTGATCGTCAAGCTAGTGTACAATTATAATTATGTAGTACTACCGGAAAAAACGTTTACGGTCGGTATCACGTAGATTTCTCGCAAATCTTTGTGAATGTCTGCGGTTCTCAGTGGACCAAGGGACGAAGGTCACATGCAAGAAGAACTCGTTCTTCCGTTGAGCCGCGAAGAAACTTGTGGAAATAAGGGAAATAATATGACCAAAATTCATTGTTGAATTGTTCACACGGGCAAATAGAACTTGTCAATAAAGATTTGTCAAGGAAAAATTGTTGACCATATGCACGAGCAAGTTTAATTGGCAAGAAATTGGCTCGTCTAAACATCTGAGGTGAATAAATATGAAAGCTGCTTATAAGTTGTCAAAAGAACTGGATATAATATGAAAAGGAGAAATAAGAGAACTTCAATGTGTCGAAAAATACTTAAGTAAGAGTACTTACGTACGTTATTATGTATATTCACAGGCTTGACGAGAGTGGGGATCAGCCTGCATGGTCGTTAACCAGGGGCGGCATGGCAAAAGGGGGCCCATTTTTAACAAAACAAAACAAAAGAGTATATTATACATTATCTTAACTGTGGAACGATAGATTCGGTTCTGTAATAATTAACAACTGAAGTTTTAGCATTAATCATTTCATTGATTCTCTGATGGCCTTATAACTGTCATGGACTCGTGGCCGTCATGGGAGGGCCCCACAAATATGTTTTGACCAGGGGCCCAACATTTCTCTCGGCGGAAGTTCTCTTATTTCTCCTTTTAATATTATAGTCTTAGGTTACGCCAGCCTCCTGGAAACATCTCCCTAACATATGGCGCACACTAGGCGATACTTGTCGCAATTTTTGTCGCACAAATATCAAACCGTCGCTTGCGACCGACATTCGCCGGCAAGGACACGCACACTCGGCAATGTTGCCACATATTGTCGCAAGCGACAGAAATTGCAAGAAAAATCGCCTAGTGTGCGCCGGGAACTAATGTTTATTTTGGCTTTCTGATCTGGCTTAGCGTTAAGTGCCTGAACTACAGCACTAATATCTGGTACTTATATAAGCTTCCGTGTGACAAACTGTATCGATTTTGCAGATTACTTATCTGATGTTGGAATAATCTTGGAATCACATGCACGTGATAGCTGTCACAAAGCGGACCACCGTAAGGAACGTTAACGGCTGAAACAACAGAGAGGAATTCAATTCAATTTATTCTTGTAAAGCTTCTGAATCTTGAGAAAATAACCTTGAGGCGATTACGCCGTCGTCTGTCCACTGTCTGCTGGAGAAATTTGCAGGTTGCAGGTTGGACACAAGCACCCAAGCTATAGGTTTGTGCGTGAAATCTCTGAATGGCAAAACAACCCCAAAACAACAAAGGTCCGCCTTGCGAGTGTTCTAACCCTGCGTTCTGCAATCTGCATTCTGGAAATCACCTCCGCCTTTCCGGTCACGGAAACGGGGTCAACGTCCTGCTCTTTCACAACTCTTCATCAGCTCACATGACCACATCCTAAATACATCTCTAAAGATAACTGTAAAACACTTCAGGAAAACGGCTAAATCTACTTTTCGGTTTAGCTTGAGTGACTGTTCGGTTTGAGTGACTGTGTACAACCTGCAACCTGCAAATTTTACCAGCCCGTGCACGAAGAAGAAACGATACGTATAATTCCTTCGCCCCGTGAACACAGTTTTCTTCTAGACGAATTTGTTCTCGCGAACTGATATTTCTATTGTGAAAATTGAATAAACCGGGAAGTAGTATAGTCCAGCCGAGCGCTTATAGGACAATAGAAAAAGTCGACTTCGCGCGAAGAAATTTCGCTTCGTGGAAAATCGGCTTAACTTGTGTAGGAAAATTTCGAGTGTTGGAATATATACGTTTTAAGACCAAACCGGGACCAGTTGCAAAAAATACAACTTCAAGGCCTTCTGGCTGGAATTTAACCCGCGACCCTGCGATGTGCTACGTTGCCGAGAGCCTAGTCACGAGTTCTGTATATATAGTGGTGGTTATAATGCCGGGATAAGATTTTGGGTATATTACTAGTAATATTTGGCATTTCACTCGATTAAGCATGTTCTTAGGATTTATGGACCAAACCGGGACCAGTTACGAGAAATGCAACTTCGAGCCCTTCCGGTTGGAATTGAACCCGCGACCCTGCCGATGCTAATGCAGTGCTCTGGGCACTGAGCTACAGAGGCCGTTGCCGAGAGCCTTAATTCGCCCTAAATCCTTAGAACATGTAGTTTAATTGAGTGAAATGCCAAATATTACTTGTAATATACCCAGAATCTTAACTGGTGTAATCTGATACGCTGATAGAAAATCACTTTTCTTCCCTATACTATAATGTCTTGTAATTCGGTGTTTATATGGAGGAGAGCTAGCCCGCCTACCGCGGGCTGGTGTGTTTACCGAGCGAACTGTAATTATTTTCCCACGATGCCCAAAATCACGTTTTTACGAGTACGTTTTCAATTTTTAACCAACACATGAACAAACGCAACTTGAAATGAAAAGTTGTCCAAAAAATATCAGTCAAGACAAACTTTGTCACGTGTACTGAGCTTTGACTTGCTAACCGGGGGGTAGGTGGGCCAGCCCGGTCAATCACGTTTATATCGGTCACACAAAGCGAGATATCGGCTAGGCGGGCCAGCCAAGGACCCGGGCTAGCTCGCTTCCATATAAACACCCCTAACTGGTGTAATCTGATACGCTGCGATCGAAAATCACTTTGCTTTCCTGTACTAATATCTTTCTTTGTTATTCGATCCATGATAACAGTCGAACTTTTATTAAGTAGCCCTCCATTAAGCGGCCACTGCCAATTTAGTTTCTTTGTTAACATTAAATGCATAAAATCTTCAACCTAATTTGACGTCTCGTATTAGGCTCCTCTCACTGGATAATTAGAGCCAACGGCGACCATTACTAAGGTACCAAAGTCGCAGTAAATCTGTAGGTAGGCCATGACGTTTTACCCAGTAATTTGAAAAATGTTTTCTGGTCCTCTTTATAGTAAAATTATTTTATTTTGTCGATGGTAAGAGCACATAATCCAACAAAAAACCTCATGGGATCCTCAGTTGGTCCCTTAGTAATGGCGGACTTCCGGCTTCATTTTCTGAACAATAGTTGCTTCTTTCAAGATCAGCGGTCCCAACCTTTATAAACAGCCACCAATCTCAACCCTAAGGGAGGGGGGTGGGGATTTTCGGAGACGCAATACTTTTTTGTGGGAAAAAAAGGGGGGAAAAAATTTCACTCTATGGCTGGAAATATTTTTTTTATCGGTGAAACTTTTTTACTGTTTCAGGCCTGGTTCATACGTTCCATTTAATAGGTCAATTAAATTCGTCCAATAAACAAAGTATAAAATGAGATTCGTTTGATGCAACGAATAGAATAAAACGAAAACGCATTACAACAATTGTAATTGTCTGGGTTCGAAAGATACAATGTTTTGGACGAATTGATGACTTAACAACTCATAATCTATAATGAACTGCAAGCTATGTAAAAGGCAAAGGATGCTCTGTTAGTTTCTGATGGTACCAATTAAAATTCAAAGCAGCTGATACTGGATGTATACACAATGGGACAAAACGTTAGTCCTGGACAATATTTACTCATGAGTCGAGTGTGAAAAGTTCGTTGAAAATAAATCACTTTTTATTTCCAGTCTGAACTTTATATGTTATTCACTTCATAGTTGATCTGTAATGTTTTTACCTGCACCGGTGCACCCATCTTCCTTGGGCAGCATTTTGTTTTCGCGATAATGCTTGGGCAGATTTTTTTTTTCTAGGAATTTTTTTTTTGCTTTTGCCCCACCCTCACTTTTACAATGGGCCATCCCTAACCTTAAACCGAACCGTACCTAGTCCGAGTGCATGCTCCGGACCCCATACCGTTGGGCCCCTGCCAAAAATGAAGTGGAAGATTATAATGAAAAACTACGGCTGAACAGTGATTTTACTGACATACATTGCATCGTCATATTTAGTCAGAACTAATTTACGGAAGCCCCGATAATCGATTCTCCCGGACCACCTCCTGCGAATCTGCGATTTATGGTGAAGAATCATTAATGTCCTGATTGACCTTCAGTTGATTGAGCTGATTTACCGATTTGCCAACGTACGTTAACTAATAATATACAGCTGATATAGGTGTCTATCAACAGATATGTCTACGTTATTCGGAGTAACCGTTATTGTGTTTTAGGTTTTCACTATTGTTTAACATTGTACTGTATAGTGATAATGTAGAAGTTACGGGCTGTTTACATGAATCCGGACACAGTTTCATTCCGGATTGAACGTGAATTCAAACCGCGTTTACATAGGAATTCTATCCCAGGATCGAAAATCGCGCGAAATCTGAAATTTCAAGATGGCGATCAATAACATTATTTATTATGTGACTATTTTCGTGACCGGAACGTGAAATCCGGCAATTTGATTGGTTCCTGAGCGGTCTGGAATCTGCCGTTCCGGACCGCTGACAGTGAGAATTTTATAAACAAAATGAAAGTCATATGTCATTATACGCAACAAGATGGATAATAATTTCAGAACTACTCATTGTTGAAATATATCGTGCAGGTATGTTGTTAGAAATTTTATAAGCTTTCATTTGATGTATAGCTCAGGTTTCCGCGTTATGTGAAACGTTTTAAAATGTCCAAAACGTTCGTAACATTGTTCGTGATAATATAACATTTATATACTTCTCGCAGGTAATGTAGAATTTCAGGTGGTTTTTTTCCAACTATACTTAATGCACAACCTTGAACAATATGTCAAACAAAAGCAAATGAAAAATGCTATTCGAGGTAGAAATTTTAGGAATCCAGCTAAACGGAAAGTACTTTAAAAATTGGAAAACATCTGCCATTTTGGTTTAGTTCGCAAGAAAGATGGTGGCGAATACGAGCCTAACACTGTAGAGTTTTCACAGAACGTTCACAACATTTTTGGTCATATAATAAACTACTAATTGACCTCGCTTGTTCGGTCTGTACTAGTGAAATATCGGACCTCCGTTTTCTGCACGGACCTCGGCTCGCTTGGTCCGTACTAAAAACGTCGTTCCGATATTTCACTAGTTATAGCGAGTATGCTTCTTTTAACGATTTCTGCGCTTGTACATGTACATTTCAACATGCATCTTAGACTGATAATTTCGCGAAGAATAAACATAAAGAAAAGGGGAAAAGCATTACTAGCAACGATAATCGATGCAGTCGCAAGTAAACAACTATTTAATTCACCTTTAATTTATAACGTATATGACGTCGGCGACTCGGCGCAATTCCTGTCTCTTGCTGCAAGTTGCCGTATATAAATGTTAAAACTGCACGCATGCGTTCGTATTTTTCATTCCGGAATGAAATCTCGCACCACCTTTACATAAACACCGGAATGAAATTTCAATGAAACTCAATCCGGAATGAGAACCGGAGTGAACTCAATCCGGATTGAGCTGCATCTCATTCCGGATTCATGTAAACACCTAAAGGGATTTTAACAGAATCGGTGTGAGTTCAATCCAGAATTGTCCAAATTTGGCCAAAAAGTAAAGCGAAAATTTAGTCATTTTTGGACATCCAATAATTTGGCAAAAATGGCCAAATTTGGCCAAAAAGTAAAGGGGTTAACCTTTAACTAAATTTACGCTAGTTTCTGCTCATATTAATACCTAAGGCATTATTTAGGCTATATTTTCGTATTTTAAGCTTATTTTGACAAGTTAAAAATGGTCGAAAATCGTCAAAAAGTTAAGGTTAACCCCTTTACTTTTTGTCCAAATTTGGCCATTTTTGCCAAATTTTTGAATGTCCAAAAATGACTAAATTTACGCTCGTTTCTGCTCATATTAAGACCTAAGTCATTATTTAGGCTATATTTTCATATTTTAAGCTTATTTCGACGAGTTAAAAATGGTCGAAAATCGTCAAAAAGTTAAGGTTAACCCCTTTACTTTTTGTCCAAATTTGGCCATTTTTGCCAAATTTTTGAATGTGCAAAAATGACTAAATTTACGCTCGTTTCTGCTCATATTAATACCTAAGTCATTATTTAGGCTATATTTTCATATTTTAAGCTTATTTCGACAAGTTAAAAATGGTCGAATATCGCCAAAAAGTTAAGGTTTAATTTGTCCAAATTTGTCCAAATTTGGTCATTTTTGCCAAATTTTTGAATGTCCAAAAATGACAAGATTTACGCTAGTTTCTGCTCATATTAATACCTAAGGCATTATTTAGGCTATATTTTCATATTTTAAGCTTATTTTGACAAGTTAAAAATGGCGAAAATCGTCAAAAAGTTAAGGTTAACCCCTTTACTTTTTGGCCAAATTTGGCCATTTTTGCCAAATTTTTGAATGTCCAAAAATGACTACATTTACGCTATTTTCTGCTCATATTAATACCTAAGGCATTATTTAGGCTTAAGCTTATTTTGACAACTTAAAAATGGTCGAAAATCCTCAAAAAGTGAAGGTTAACCCATTTACTTTTTGTCCAAATTTGGCCATTTTTGCCACATTTTTGAATATCCAAAATACTAAATTTACGGTAGTTTCTGCTACCGATGCCTTAGGACAAAAAGTAAAGCTTTTTGACGATTTTCGACCATTTTTAACTTGTCAAAATAAGCTTAAAATATGAAAATATAGCCTAAATAATTCCTTAGGTATTAATATGAGCAGAAACTAGCGTAAATTTAGTCATTTTTGGACATTCAAGAATTTAGCAAAAATGGTCAAATTTGGCCAAATGTAAAGGGGTTAACCTTAATTTTTGACGATTTTCGACCATTTTTAACTTGTCAAAATAAGCTGAAAATATGAAAATATAGCCTAAATAATGCCTTTGGTATTAATATGAGCAGAAACTAGCGTAAATTTAGTCATTTTTGGACATTCAAAAATTTGGCAAAAATGGCCAAATTTGGACAAAAAGTAAAGGGGTTAACCTTAACTTTTTGACGATTTTCGACCAATTTTAACTTGTCAAAATAAGCTTAAAATATGAAAATATAGCCTAAATAATGCCTTAGGTATTAATATGAGCAGAAACTAGCGTAAATTTAGTCATTTTTGGACATTCAAAAATTTGGCAAAAATGGCCAAATTTGGACAAAAAGTAAAGGGGTTAACCTTAACTTTTTGACGATTTTCGACCATTTTTAACTTGTCAAAATAAGCTTAAAATATGAAAATATAGCCTAAATAATGCCTCAGGTATTAATATGAGCAGAAACTAGCGTAAATTTAGTCATTTTTGGACATTCAAAAATTTGGCAAAAATGGCCAAATTTGGACAAAAAGTAAAGGGGTTAACCTTAACTTTTTGACGATTTTCGACCATTTTTAACTTGTCAAAATAAGCTTAAAATATGAAAATATAGCCTAAATAATGCCTTAGGTATTAATATGAGCAGAAACTAGCGTAAATTTAGTCATTTTTGGACATTCAAAAATTTGGCAAAAATGGCCAAATTTGGACAAAAAGTAAAGGGGTTAACCTTAACTTTTTGATGATTTTCGACCATTTTTAACTTGTCAAAATAAGCTTAAAATATGAAAATATAGCCTAAATAATGCCTTAGGTATTAATATGAGCAGAAACTAGCGTAAATTTAGTCATTTTTGGACATTCAAAAATTTGGCAAAAATGGCCAAATTTGGACAAAAAGTAAAGGGGTTAACCTTAACTTTTTGACGATTTTAAACCATTTTTAACTTGTCAAAATAAGCTTAAAATATGAAAATATAGCCTAAATAATGCCTTAGGTATTAATATGAGCAGAAACTAGCGTAAATTTAGTCATTTTTGGACATTCAAAAATTTGGCAAAAATGGCCAAATTTGGACAAAAAGTAAAGGGGTTAACCTTAACTTTTTGACGATTTTCGACCATTTTTAACTTGTCAAAATAAGCTTAAAATATGAAAATATAGCCTAAGTAATGCCTTAGGTATTAATATGAGCAGAAACTAGCGTAAATTTAGTCATTTTTGGACATTCAAAAATTTGGCAAAAATGGCCAAATTTGGACAAAAAGTAAAGGGGTTAACCTTCACTTATTGACGATTTTCGACCACTTTAAACTTGTCAAAATAAGCTTAAAATATGAAAATATAGCCTAAATAATACCTTAGGTATTAATATGAGCAGAAACTAGCGTAAATTTAGTCATTTTTGGACATTCAAAAATTTGGCAAAAATTACCAAATTTGGACAAAAAGTAAAGGGGTTAACCTTAACTTTTTGACGATTTTCGACCATTTTTAACTTGTCAAAATAAGCTTAAAATATGAAAATATAGCCTAAATAATGCCTTAGGTATTAATATGAGCAGAAACTAGCGTAAATTTAGTCATTTTTGGACATTCAAAAATTTGGCAAAAATAGCCAAATTTGGACAAAAAGTAAAGGGGTTAACCCATGACTTTTTGACGATTTTCGACCATTTTTAACTTGTCAAAATAAGCTTAAAATATGAAAATATAGCCTAAATAATGCCTTAGGTATTAATATGAGCAGAAACTAGCGTAAATTTAGTCATTTTTGGACATTCAAAAATTTGGCAAAAATGGCCAAATTTGGACAAAAAGTAAAGGGGTTAACCTTAACTTTTTGACGATTTTCGACCATTTTTAACTTGTCAAAATAAGCTTAAAATATGAAAATATAGCCTAAATAATGCCTTAGGTATTAATATGAGCAGAAACTAGCGTAAATTTAGTCATTTTTTGGACATTTCAAAAATTTGGCAAAAATGGCCAAATTTGGACAAAAAGTAAAGGGGTTAACCTTAACTTTTTGACGATTTTCGACCATTTTTAACTTGTCAAAATAAGCTTAAAATATGAAAATATAGCCTAAATAATGCCTTAGGTATTAATATGAGCAGAAACTAGCGTAAATTTAGTCATTTTTGGACATTCAAAAATTTGGCAAAAATGGCCAAATTTGGACAAAAAGTAAAGGGGTTAACCTTAACTTTGTTGACGATTTTCGACCATGTTTTAACTTGTCAAAATAAGCTTAAAATATGAAAATAAAGCCTAAATAATGCCTTAGGTATTAATATGTAGCAGAAACTAGCGTAAATTTAGTCATTTTTGGACATTCAAAAATTTGGCAAAAATGGCCAAATTTGGACAAAAAGTAAAGGGGTTAACCTTAACTTTTTGACGATTTTCGACCATTTTTAACTTGTCAAAATAAGCTTAAAATATGAAAATATAGCCTAAATAATGCCTTAGGTATTAATATGAGCAGAAACTAGCGTAAATTTAGTCATTTTTGGACATTCAAAAATTTGGCAAAAATGGCCAAATTTGGACAAAAAGTAAAGGGGTTAACCTTAACTTTTTGACGATTTTCGACCACTTTTAACTTGTCAAAATAAGCTTAAAATATGAAAATATAGCCTAAATAATACCTTAGGTATTAATATGAGCAGAAACTAGCGTAAATTTAGTCATTTTTGGACATTCAAAAATTTGGCAAAAATGGCCAAATTTAGACAAAAAGTAAAGGGGTTAACCTTAACTTTTTGACGATTTTCGACCATTTTTAACTTGTCAAAATAAGCTTAAAATATGAAAATATAGCCTAAATGATGCCTTAGGTATTAATATGAGCAGAAACTAGCGTAAATTTAGTCATTTTTGGACATTCAAAAATTTGGCAAAAATGGCCAAATTTGGACAAAAAGTAAAGGGGTTAACCTTAACTTTTTGACGATTTTCGACCATTTTTAACTTGTCAAAATAAGCTTAAAATATGAAAATATAGCCTAAATAATGCCTTAGGTATTAATATGAGCAGAAACTAGCGTAAATTTAGTCATTTTTGGACATTCAAAAATTTGGCAAAAATGGCCAAATTTGGACAAAAAGTAAAGGGGTTAACCTTAACTTTTTGACGATTTTCGACCATTTTTAACTTGTCAAAATAAGCTTAAAATAATGAAAATATAGCCTAAATAATGCCTTAGGTATTAATAGGAGCATAAACTAGCGTAAATTTAGTCATTTTTTGGACATGCAAAAATTTGGCAAAAATGGCCAAATTTGGACAAAAAGTAAAGGGGTTAACCTTAACATTTTTGACGATTTTCGACCATTTTTAACTTGTCAAAAATAAGCTTAAAATATGAAAATATAGCCTAAATAATAACCTTAGGTATTAATATGAGCAGGAAACTAGCGTAAATTTAGTCATTTTTTGGACATTCAAAAATTTGGCAAAAAATGGCCAAATTTGGACAAAAAGTAAAGGGGTTAACCTTAACTTTTTGACGATTTTTTGACCATTTTTAACTTGTCAAAATAAGCTTAAAATATGAAAATATAGCCTAAATAATGCCTTAGGTATTAATATGAGCAGAAACTAGCGTAAATTTAGTCATTTTTTGGACATTCAAAAATTTGGCAAAAATGGCCAAATTTGGACAAAAAGTAAAGGGGTTAACCTTAACTTTTTGACGATTTTCGAACCATTTTTAACTTGTCAAAATAAGCTTAAAATATGAAAATATAGCCTAAATAATGCCTTAGGTATTAATATGAGCAGAAACTAGCGTAAATTTAGTCATTTTTTGACATTCAAAAATTTGGCAAAAATGGCCAAATTTGGACAAAAAGTAAAGGGGTTAACCTTAACTTTTTGACGATTTTCGACCATTTTTAACTTGTCAAAATAAGCTTAAAATATGAAAATATAGCCTAAATAATGCCTTAGGTATTAATATGAGCAGAAACTAGCGTAAATTTAGTCATTTTTGACATTCAAAAATTTGGCAAAAATAGCCAAATTTGGACAAAAAGTAAAGGGGTTAACCTTAACTTTTTGACGATTTTCGACCATTTTTAACTTGTCAAAATAAGCTTAAAATATGAAAATATAGCCTAAATAATACCTTAGGTGTTAATATGAGCAGAAACTAGCGTAAATTTAGTCATTTTTGGACATTCAAAAATTTGGCAAAAATGGCCAAATTTGGACAAAAAGTAAAGGGGTTAACCTTAACTTTTTGACGATTTTCGACCATTTTTAACTTGTCAAAATAAGCTTAAAATATGAAAATATAGCCTAAATAATGCCTTAGGTTTTAATATGAGCAGAAACTAGCGTAAATTTAGTCATTTTTGGACATTCAAAAATTTGGCAAAAATGGCCAAATTTAGACAAAAAGTAAAGGGGTTAACCTTAACTTTTTGACGATTTTCGACCATTTTTAACTTGTCAAAATAAGCTTAAAATATGAAAATATAGCCTAAATGATGCCTTAGGTATTAATATGAGCAGAAACTAGCGTAAATTTAGTCATTTTTGGACATTCAAAAATTTGGCAAAAATGGCCAAATTTGGACAAAAAGTAAAGGGGTTAACCTTAACTTTTTGACGATTTTCGACCATTTTTAACTTAGTCAAAATAAGCTATAAAATATGAATAATATAGCCTAAAAAATTGCCTTAGGTATAATTATGAGCAGACTGTAACTAGCGTAAATTTAGGTCATTTTTGGACATTCAAAAATTTGGCAAAAAATGGCCAAATTTGGACAAAAAGTAAAGGGGTGTTAACCTTAACTTTTTGACGATTTTTCGACCATTTTTAACTTGTCAAAATATATGTCCTTAAAATATGAAAATATAGCCTAAATAATGCCTTAGGTATTATTATGAGCAGGAAAACTAGCGTAAATTTAGTCATTTTTGGACATTCAATTATTTGGCAAAAATGGACCAATTTTGGACAAAAAACGTAAAGGGGTTATACATTAACTTTTTGTCGATTTTCGTACCATTTTTTATACTTGTCAAAAATAAGCTTTAAAATATGAAAATATAGCCTTAAATATTGCCTTAGGTTTTAATAGGAGCAGGAAAAGAAACTAGCGTAAATTTAGTCCATTTTTGGACATGCAAAAATTTGGCAAAAATGGCCAAATTTGGACAAAAAGTAAAGGGGTTAACCTTAACTTTTTGACGATTTTCGACCATTTTTAACTTTGTCAAAATAAGGCTTAAAATATGACATTATAAGCCTAAATTATATCCATAGGTATTAATATGAGCAGAAACTAGCGTTATAATTTAGTCATTTTTTGAGACATTCACTAAATTTGGCAAAAATGGCCAAATTTGGACAAAAAAGTAAAGGGGTTAACCTTAACTTTTTGACGATTTTTGACCATTTTTAACTTTGTCAAAATAAGCGTAAAATATGAAAATATAGCCTAAATAATGCTCTTAGGTATTAATATGAGCAGAAACTAGCGTAAATTTAGTCATTTTTTGGACATTCAAATTTTTTGGCAAAAATGGCCTATTTGGACAAAAAGTAAAGGGGTTAACCTTAACTTTTTGAAGATTTTCGACCAATTTTTAACTTGTCAAAATAAGCTTCAATTATGTATAAATTTAGCCTAAATAATGCCTTAAGGTATTAATTTGAGCAGAAACTAGGCGTTAAAGTTAGTCATTTTTGGACATTCAAAAATTTGGCAAAAATGGCCAAATTTGTAGAACAAAAAGTAATGGGGTTAACATTAACTTTTTGACGATTTTTCGAACCATTTTTAACTTGTCAAAATAATGCCTAAATTATGAAAATATAGCCTAAAATAATGGCCCTTAGGTTTTTATATGAGCAGAAACTAGCGTAAATTTAGTCATTTTTGGACATTCAAAAATTTGGCAAAAATGGCCAAAATTTGGGACATAAAGTAAAGGGGTTTTGACCTTAACTTTTTGACGATTTTCGACCATTTTTAATCTTGTCAAAATAAGCTTAAAATATGAAAATATAGCCTAAATAATACCTTTAGGTGTTAATAAATAGCGTGCTAGAAACTAGCGTAAATTTAGTCATTTTTGGACATTCAATAATTTTTGGCAAAAATGGCCAAATTTGGACAAAAAAGTTAAAGGGTGTTAACCTTAACTTTTTGACGATTTTCGACCATTTTTAACTTGTCAAAATAATGCTTATATAATATGAATTTATAGCCTAAATAATTGCCTTAGGTTTTAATATGAGCAAGAAAATAGCGTATATTTAGTCATTTTTTGGACATTCCTAAAATTTGGCAAAAAATGGCCAAATTTGGACCAAAAGTAAAGGGGTTAACCTTAATTTTATGACGATTTTGCGACCATTTTTAACTTGTCAATAATAAGAATTAAATATATGATAATATAGCCTAATTAATGCCTTAGGTTTTATATATGAGCGAGAAACGTAGCGTAAAATTTATGTCATTTTTTGGGACATTCAAAAAATTTGGCAAATATGGCCAAATTTGGACAAAAGCTATAAGGGGTTAAACCTTAACTTGATTTGTCGATTTTGGAACATTTTTAACTTGTCAAAATAAGCTTAAAATATGGAAAAATTTAGCCTAAATAATGCCTTAGGTATTAATATGAGCAGAAACTAGCGTAAATTTAGTCATTTTTGGACATTTCAAAAATTTGGCAAAAATGGCCAAATTTGGACAAAAAGTATTAGGGTTAACCTTAACTTTTTGTACGATTTTCGTCCATTTTTAACTTGTCAAAATTAAGCTTAAAAATATGAAAAATATAGGCCTAAATAATGCCTTTGGTATTTATATGAGCAGAAAGAAACTAGCGTTAAATTTAGTCATTTTTTTGGACATTCAAATAATTTTGGCAATAATGGCCCAAATTGGACAAAAAGTAATGGGGTTAACCTTAACTTTTTGACGATTTTTCGACCATTGTTAACTTGTCACATAATAAGGCTTATAAAATATGAAAATATAGCACTAAATAATGCCTTAGGTATTTAATATGAGCAGAAACTAGCGTAAATTTAGTCATTTAGTTGGACATTCAATAATTTGGCAAAAATGGCCAAATTTGGACAAAATGTAATGGGGTTAACCTTAACTTTTTGACGATTTTCGACCATTTTTAACTTGTCAAAATAAGCCTTAAAATATGGAAAATATAGCCTAAATAATGCCTTAGGTATTAATATGAGCAGATAACTAGCGTTAAATTTAGTCATTTGGTGGACATTCAATAATTTGGCATAAAAATCGGCCAAATTTGGACAAATAGTATAGGGGTTAACCTTAGTCTTGACGATTTTCGACCACTTTTAACTTGTCCAAATAAGCTTAAAATATGTTAATATAGCCTAAATAATACCTTAGGTATTAATCATGGTTTTTTAGCTGGAAACTAGCGTAAATTTAGTCATTTTTGGACATTCCAAAATTTTGGGCAAAAATGGCCAAATTTTGGACAAAAAGTAATGGGGATAACCTTAACTTTTTGTCGATTTTCGACCATTTTTTAATCCTTGTCAAAATAAGCTTAAATTATGAATGAATAATAGCCTATATAATGCATTAGGTTATTAATATGTGCTGAAACTAGCGTAAATTTAGTCATGTTTGGACATTCTATAATTTGGCAAAAAATGGCCAAATTTGGACAAAAAAGTTATGTTAAACTTAACTTTTGACGACGATTTTCGACCATTCTTAACTTGTCATATTAAGCTTATAAATTTGTAATATTATAGCCATAAATAATGCCTTCTAGGTAATTAATAATGAGCAGTAACTAGCGTAAATTTAGTCTTTTTTGGACATTCAAAAATTTTGGCAAAAATGGACAAATTTGGACAAAAATGTTTACGGGTTAACCTTAACTTTTTGACGTTTTTCGACCATTTTTAACGTGTCAAAATTAGCTTAAAATATGAAAATATAGCCTAAATAATGGCTTAGGTATTAATATGAGCAGAAAACTAGCGTACATTTAGTCATTTTTGGACATTCAAAAATTTAGAGGCAAAATGGGCCAAATTTGGACAAAAAGTTAAGGGGTTATACTTAACTTTTTGACGATTTTTCGACCATTTTTATATTGTCAAAATAAGATTAAAATATGAAAATATTATAGCCTTAAATAATGCCTTAGTGTATTTATATGAGCCGAAATACTAACTTTTTAGGGGAGCCGGTAAATTTAGTCATTTTTGGACTATTCAAAAATTTGGCATAATTGGCCAAATGTGGACCAAAAAGTAAAGGGGTTAACCTTTTCTTTTTGACGATTTCTCGACTCATTTGTTAACTTGTCAAAATATGCTTTTTAAAATAGGATAATTTAGCCTAAATAATGCCTTAGGTATTTTAATATGAGCAGAAACTTGACGTAAAATTTAGTCATTTTTTGGACATTCAAAAATTTGGCAAAAATGGCCAAATTTGGACAAAAAGTAAAGGGGCTTAACCTTAACTTTTTGCCGATTTTCGACCACTTTTTTAACTTGTCATAAATAAGCTTAAAATATGAAAATATAGCCTAAATAATACCTTAGGCTATTAATTTGTTGCGTAAACTTGCGTTAATTTTAGTCATTTTTGGACATTCAAAAATTTGGCAAAAATGGCCAAATTTAGACTAAAAAGTGAAAGGTGGTTAACCTTTAAATTTTTGACGATTTTCGACCATTTTTAAACTTGTCAAAATACGCTTTAATAAAATATGAAAATATAGCCTAAATCGATGCCTATAGGTATTTATATGTGCAGAAACTAGCGTAAATTTAGGTCATTTTTGGACATTCAAAAATTTGGCAAAAATGGCAAATTTTGGACACAAAGTAAAGGGGTTAACCTTAACGTTTTTGACGATTTTCGACCATTTTAACTTGTCAAAATAAGCTTAAAATATGATAAAATATTAGCTCTAAATAATGCCTCTTAGGGTATTAATATGAGCAGAAAGATGAAACAGAAATAGCCGTAAATTTAGTCATTTTTGGACATTCAAAAATTTGGCAAAAATGGCCAAATTTGGACAAAAAGTAAAGGGGTTGTTTAACCTTAACTTTTTGACGATTTGTCGATCCCGTTTTTAACTTGTTCCTTCTTCTCAAAATTTAGCTTAAAATATGAAAAATATTAGCCTAAATAATGCCTTAGGTATTAATAGGAGCAGAAACTAGCGTAAATTTAGTCATTTTTGGACATGCAAAAATTTGGCAAAAATGGCCAAATTTGGACAAAAAGTAAAGGGGTTAACCTTAACTTTTTGACGATTTTCGACCATTTTTAACTTGTCAAAATAAGCTTAAAATATGAAAATATAGCCTAAATAATGCCTTAGGTATTAATATGAGCAGAAACTAGCGTAAATTTAGTCATTTTTGGACATTCAAAAATTTGGCAAAAATGGCCAAATTTGGACAAAAAGTAAAGGGGTTAACCTTAACTTTTTGACGATTTTCGACCATTTTTAACTTGTCAAAAATAAGCTTAAAATATGAAAATATAGCCTAAATAATGCCTTAGGTATTAATATGAGCAGAAACTAGCGTAAATTTAGTCATTTTTGGACATTCAAAAATTTGGCAAAAATGGCCAAATTTGGACAAAAAGTAAAGGGGTTAACCTTAACTTTTTGACGATTTTCGACCATTTTTAACTTGTCAAAATAAGCTTAAAATATGAAAATATAGCCTAAATAATGCCTTAGGTATTAATATGAGCAGAAACTAGCGTAAATTTAGTCATTTTTGGACATTCAAAAATTTGGCAAAAATGGCCAAATTTGGACAAAAAGTAAAGGGGTTAACCTTAACTTTTTGACGATTTTCGACCATTTTTAACTTGTCAAAATAAGCTTAAAATATGAAAATATAGCCTAAATAATGCCTTAGGTATTAATATGAGCAGAAACTAGCGTAAATTTAGTCATTTTTGGACATTCAAAAATTTGGCAAAAATGGCCAAATTTGGACAAAAAGTAAAGGGGTTAACCTTAACTTTTTGACGATTTTCGACCATTTTTAACTTGTCAAAATAAGCTTAAAATATGAAAATATAGCCTAAATAATGCCTTAGGTATTAATATGAGCAGAAACTAGCGTAAATTTAGTCATTTTTGGACATTCAAAAATTTGGCAAAAATGGCCAAATTTGGACAAAAAGTAAAGGGGTTAACCTTAACTTTTTGACGATTTTCGACCATTTTTAACTTGTCAAAATAAGCTTAAAATATGAAAATATAGCCTAAATAATGCCTTAGGTATTAATATGAGCAGAAAACTAGCGTAAATTTAGTCATTTTTGGACATTCAAAAATTTGGCAAAAATGGCCAAATTTGGACAAAAAGTAAAGGGGTTAACCTTAACTTTTTGACGATTTTCGACCATTTTTAACTTGTCAAAATAAGCTTAAAATATGAAAATATAGCCTAAATAATGCCTTAGGTATTAATATGAGCAGAAACTAGCGTAAATTTAGTCATTTTTGGACATTCAAAAATTTGGCAAAAATGGCCAAATTTGGACAAAAAGTAAAGGGGTTAACCTTAACTTTTTGACGATTTTCGACCATTTTTAACTTGTCAAAATAAGCTTAAAATATGAAAATATAGCCTAAATAATGCCTTAGGTATTAATATGAGCAGAAACTAGCGTAAATTTAGTCATTTTTGGACATTCAAAAATTTGGCAAAAATGGCCAAATTTGGACAAAAAGTAAAGGGGTTAACCTTAACTTTTTGACGATTTTCGACCATTTTTAACTTGTCAAAATAAGCTTAAAATATGAAAATATAGCCTAAATAATGCCTTAGGTATTAATATGAGCAGAAACTAGCGTAAATTTAGTCATTTTTGGACATTCAAAAATTTGGCAAAAATGGCCAAATTTGGACAAAAAGTAAAGGGGTTAACCTTAATTTTTTGACGATTTTCGACCATTTTTAACTTGTCAAAATAAGCTTAAAATATGAAAATATAGCCTAAATAATGCCTTAGGTATTAATATGAGCAGAAACTAGCGTAAATTTAGTCATTTTTGGACATTCAAAAATTTGGCAAAAATGGCCAAATTTGGACAAAAAGTAAAGGGGTTAACCTTAACTTTTTGACGATTTTCGACCATTTTTAACTTGTCAAAATAAGCTTAAAATATGAAAATATAGCCTAAATAATGCCTTAGGTATTAATATGAGCAGAAACTAGCGTAAATTTAGTCATTTTTGGACATTCAAAAATTTGGCAAAAATGGCCAAATTTGGACAAAAAGTAAAGGGGTTAACCTTAACTTTTTGACGATTTTCGACCATTTTTAACTTGTCAAAATAAGCTTAAAATATGAAAATATAGCCTAAATAATGCCTTAGGTATTAATATGAGCAGAAACTAGCGTAAATTTAGTCATTTTTGGACATTCAAAAATTTGGCAAAAATGGCCAAATTTGGACAAAAAGTAAAGGGGTTAACCTTAACTTTTTGACGATTTTCGACCATTTTTAACTTGTCAAAATAAGCTTAAAATATGAAAATATAGCCTAAATAATGCCTTAGGTATTAATATGAGCAGAAACTAGCGTAAATTTAGTCATTTTTGGACATTCAAAAATTTGGCAAAAATGGCCAAATTTGGACAAAAAGTAAAGGGGTTAACCTTAACTTTTTGACGATTTTCGACCATTTTTAACTTGTCAAAATAAGCTTAAAATATGAAAATATAGCCTAAATAATGCCTTAGGTATTAATATGAGCAGAAACTAGCGTAAATTTAGTCATTTTTGGACATCCAAAAATTTGGCAAAAATGGCCAAATTTGGACAAAAAGTAAAGGGGTTAACCTTAACTTTTTGACGATTTTCGACCATTTTTAACTTGTCAAAATAAGCTTAAAATATGAAAATATAGCCTAAATAATGCCTTAGGTATTAATATGAGCAGAAACTAGCGTAAATTTAGTCATTTTTGGACATTCAAAAATTTGGCAAAAATGGCCAAATTTGGACAAAAAGTAAAGGGGTTAACCTTAACTTTTTGACGATTTTCGACCATTTTTAACTTGTCAAAATAAGCTTAAAATATGAAAATATAGCCTAAATAATGCCTTAGGTATTAATATGAGCAGAAACTAGCGTAAATTTAGTCATTTTTGGATGCCAAAAATTTGGCAAAAATGGCCAAATTTGGACAAAAAGTAAAGGGGTTAACCTTAACTTTTTGACGATTTTCGACCATTTTTAACTTGTCAAAATAAGCTTAAAATATGAAAATATAGCCTAAATAATGCCTTAGGTATTAATATGAGCAGAAACTAGCGTAAATTTAGTCATTTTTGGACATTCAAAAATTTGGCAAAAATGGCCAAATTTGGACAAAAAGTAAAGGGGTTAACCTTAACTTTTTGACGATTTTCGACCATTTTTAACTTGTCAAAATAAGCTTAAAATATGAAAATATAAGCCTAAATAATGCCTTAGGTATTAATATGAGCAGAAACTAGCGTAAATTTAGTCATTTTTGGACATTCCAAAAATTTGGCAAAAATGGCCAAATTTGGACAAAAAGTAAAGGGGTTAACCTTAACTTTTTGACGATTTTCGACCATTTTTAACTTGTCAAAATAAGCTTAAAATATGAAAATATAGCCTAAATAATGCCTTAGGTATTAATATGAGCAGAAACTAGCGTAAATTTAGTCATTTTTGGACATTCAAAAATTTGGCAAAAATGGCCAAATTTGGACAAAAAGTAAAGGGGTTAACCTTAACTTTTTGACGATTTTCGACCATTTTTAACTTGTCAAAATAAGCTTAAAATATGAAAATATAGCCTAAATAATGCCTTAGGTATTAATATGAGCAGAAACTAGCGTAAATTTAGTCATTTTTGGACATTCAAAAATTTGGCAAAAATGGCCAAATTTGGACAAAAAGTAAAGGGGTTAACCTTAACTTTTTGACGATTTTCGACCATTTTTAACTTGTCAAAATAAGCTTAAAATATGAAAATATAGCCTAAATAATGCCTTAGGTATTAATATGAGCAGAAACTAGCGTAAATTTAGTCATTTTTGGACATTCAAAAATTTGGCAAAAATGGCCAAATTTGGACAAAAAGTAAAGGGGTTAACCTTAACTTTTTGACGATTTTCGACCATTTTTAACTTGTCAAAATAAGCTTAAAATATGAAAATATAGCCTAAATAATGCCTTAGGTATTAATATGAGCAGAAACTAGCGTAAATTTAGTCATTTTTGGACATTCCAAAAATTTGGCAAAAATGGCCAAATTTGGACAAAAAGTAAAGGGGTTAACCTTAACTTTTTGACGATTTTCGACCATTTTTAACTTGTCAAAATAAGCTTAAAATATGAAAATATAGCCTAAATAATGCCTTAGGTATTAATATGAGCAGAAACTAGCGTAAATTTAGTCATTTTTGGACATTCAAAAATTTGGCAAAAATGGCCAAATTTGGACAAAAAGTAAAGGGGTTAACCTTAACTTTTTGACGATTTTCGACCATTTTTAACTTGTCAAAATAAGCTTAAAATATGAAAATATAGCCTAAATAATGCCTTAGGTATTAATATGAGCAGAAACTAGCGTAAATTTAGTCATTTTTGGACATTCAAAAATTTGGCAAAAATGGCCAAATTTGGACAAAAAGTAAAGGGGTTAACCTTAACTTTTTGACGATTTTCGACCATTTTTAACTTGTCAAAATAAGCTTAAAATATGAAAATATAGCCTAAATAATGCCTTAGGTATTAATATGAGCAGAAACTAGCGTAAATTTAGTCATTTTTGGACATTCAAAAATTTGGCAAAAATGGCCAAATTTGGACAAAAAGTAAAGGGGTTAACCTTAACTTTTTGACGATTTTCGACCATTTTTAACTTGTCAAAATAAGCTTAAAATATGAAAATATAGCCTAAATAATGCCTTAGGTATTAATATGAGCAGAAACTAGCGTAAATTTAGTCATTTTTGGACATCCAAAAATTTGGCAAAAATGGCCAAATTTGGACAAAAAGTAAAGGGGTTAACCTTAACTTTTTGACGATTTTCGACCATTTTTAACTTGTCAAAATAAGCTTAAAATATGAAAATATAGCCTAAATAATGCCTTAGGTATTAATATGAGCAGAAACTAGCGTAAATTTAGTCATTTTTGGACATCCAAAAATTTGGCAAAAATGGCCAAATTTGGACAAAAAGTAAAGGGGTTAACCTTAACTTTTTGACGATTTTCGACCATTTTTAACTTGTCAAAATAAGCTTAAAATATGAAAATATAGCCTAAATAATGCCTTAGGTATTAATATGAGCAGAAACTAGCGTAAATTTAGTCATTTTTGGACATCCAAAAATTTGGCAAAAATGGCCAAATTTGGACAAAAAGTAAAGGGGTTAACCTTAACTTTTTGACGATTTTCGACCATTTTTAACTTGTCAAAATAAGCTTAAAATATGAAAATATAGCCTAAATAATGCCTTAGGTATTAATATGAGCAGAAACTAGCGTAAATTTAGTCATTTTTGGACATCCAAAAATTTGGCAAAAATGGCCAAATTTGGACAAAAAGTAAAGGGGTTAACCTTAACTTTTTGACGATTTTCGACCATTTTTAACTTGTCAAAATAAGCTTAAAATATGAAAATATAGCCTAAATAATGCCTTAGGTATTAATATGAGCAGAAACTAGCGTAAATTTAGTCATTTTTGGACATCCAAAAATTTGGCAAAAATGGCCAAATTTGGACAAAAAGTAAAGGGGTTAACCTTAACTTTTTGACGATTTTCGACCATTTTTAACTTGTCAAAATAAGCTTAAAATATGAAAATATAGCCTAAATAATGCCTTAGGTATTAATATGAGCAGAAACTAGCGTAAATTTAGTCATTTTTGGACATCCAAAAATTTGGCAAAAATGGCCAAATTTGGACAAAAAGTAAAGGGGTTAACCTTAACTTTTTGACGATTTTCGACCATTTTTAACTTGTCAAAATAAGCTTAAAATATGAAAATATAGCCTAAATAATGCCTTAGGTATTAATATGAGCAGAAACTAGCGTAAATTTAGTCATTTTTGGACATCCAAAAATTTGGCAAAAATGGCCAAATTTGGACAAAAAGTAAAGGGGTTAACCTTAACTTTTTGACGATTTTCGACCATTTTTAACTTGTCAAAATAAGCTTAAAATATGAAAATATAGCCTAAATAATGCCTTAGGTATTAATATGAGCAGAAACTAGCGTAAATTTAGTCATTTTTGACATCCAAAAATTTGGCAAAAGTGGCCAAATTTGGCCAAAAAGTAAAGGGGTTAACCTTAACTTTTTGACGATTTTCGACCATTTTTAACTTGTCAAAATAAGCTTAAAATATGAAAATATAGCCTAAATAATGCCTTAGGTATTAATATGAGCAGAAACTAGCGTAAATTTAGTCATTTTTGGACATCCAAAAATTTGGCAAAAGTGGCCAAATTTGGCCAAAAAGTAAAGGGGTTAACCTTAACTTTTTGACGATTTTCGACCATTTTTAACTTGTCAAAATAAGCTTAAAATATGAAAATATAGCCTAAATAATGCCTTAGGTATTAATATGAGCAGAAACTAGCGTAAATTTAGTCATTTTTGGACATCCAAAAATTTGGCAAAAGTGGCCAAATTTGGCCAAAAAGTAAAGGGGTTAACCTTAACTTTTTGACGATTTTCGACCATTTTTAACTTGTCAAAATAAGCTTAAAATATGAAAATATAGCCTAAATAATGCCTTAGGTATTAATATGAGCAGAAACTAGCGTAAATTTAGTCATTTTTTGACATCCAAAAATGTGGCAAAAATGGCCAAAAAGTAAAGGGGTTAACCTTAACTTTTTGACGATTTTCGACCATTTTTAACTTGTCAAAATAAGCTTAAAATATGAAAATATAGCCTAAATAATGCCTTAGGTATTAATATGAGCAGAAATTAGCGTAAATATTAGTCATTTTTGAACATCCAAAAAATTTGTCAAAAAGTGGCCAAAATTTGGCCAAAAAGTAAAGGGGTTAACCTTAACTTTTTGACGATTTTCGACCTATTTTAACTGTGTCAAAAATAAGCTTAAAATATGAAAATATAGCCTAAATCATGCCGTTAGGTATTAATGAGGAGCAGAAACTAGCGTAAATTTAGTCATTTTTTGGACATCCAAAAATGTGGCAAAAATGGCCAAATTTGGCCAAAAAGTAAAGGGGTTAAACCTTAACGTTTTGACGATTTTCGGGACCATTTTTAACTTCGTCAAAATAAGCTTAAAATATGAAAATATAGGCTAAATAATGCATTAGGTATTTAATTTGAGCAGAAACTAGCGTAAATTTAGTCATTTTTGGACATCCAAAAATTTGGCAAAATTGGCCTAAATTTGGCCAAAAAGTATAAGGGGTTAACCTTAACTTTTTGACGATTTTCGACCATTTTTAACTTGTCAAAATAAGCTTAAAAATATGAAAATATAGCCTAACTAATGCCTTAGGTATTAATATGAGCAGAAACTAGCGTAAATTTAGTCATTTTCTTTGACATCCAAAAATTTGGCAAAAATGGCCAAATTTGGCCAAAAAGTAAAGGGGTTAACCTTAAACTTTTTGACGATTTTCGTCAATTTATTTACTTGTCAAAATAAGCTTAAAATATAAAAATATAGGCTAAATAATGCCGTAGGTATTAATATGAGCAGAAACTAGCGTAAATTTCGTCTTTTTTGGACAATCAAAAATTTAGCAAAAGTTGGCCAAATTTGGCCAGAAAGTAAAGGGGTTAAACTTAACTTTTTTGACGATTTTCGACCATTTTTAACTTGTCAAAATCAACTTAAAATATGAAAATATAGCCTATATAATGCCTTTGGTATTAATATGATCAGCAGAAACTTGCGTAAATTTAGTTCATTTTTGCGACATCCAAAAATTTGACATAAAGTGGCCAAATTTGGCCAAAAAGGGAAGGGGTTAACCTTAACATTTTGACGATTTTCGTCCATTTTTAACTTGTCAAAATAAGCTTAAAATATGAAAAATATAGCCTAATTAATGCCTTAGGTTTTAATATAGAGCAGAAAACTTAGTCGTTAATTTAGTCATTTTTTGGATATCCAAAAAATTGGCCAAAGTGGCCAAATTTGGCCATAAAGTAAAAGGGGTTCAACCTGTATCTTTTTGACGATTTTCGACCAATTTTTTTACTTGGTCAAAATAAGCTTATAATTATAAAAACATATAGGCTAAATAATGCCTTAGGTATTATATCATGAGCAGAAACTAGCGTAAATTTAGTTCATTTTTGGACATCCAAAAATTTAGCAAAAGTGGCCAAATTTGGCCAAAATGTAATTGGAGTTAACCTTAACTTTTTGACGATTTTCGGACCATTTTTAACTTGTCAAAATAAGCTTAAAAATATGAAAATATAGGGTCTAAATAATGCGCTTAGGTATTAATATGATCAGCAGAAAACTAGCGTAAATTTATAGTCATTTTTTGGACATCCAAAAATTGACAAAAGTGGCCAAAATTTGGCCTAAAAGTAAAGGGTTAAAAATCAAAAATTTGGCCAAAAAGTAATGGTCAAAAAGTAAGGTTAACCCTTAACTTTTTGACGATTTTCGACCATTTTTAACTTGTCAAAATAAGCTTACCTAAAATATGAAAATATAGGCTAAATAAAGCCTTAGGTATTAATATGAGCAGAAACGAGCGTAAATTTAGTCATTTTTGGACATCCAAAAATTTGGCAAAAGTGGCCAAATTTGGCCCAAAAAGTAAAGCGGTTAACCTTAACTTTTTGACGATTTTCGTACCATTTTTAACTTGTCCCAAAATAAGCTTAAAATATGAAAATATAGCCTAAAATATTGCCTTAGGTATTAATATGAGCAGAAAACTAGCGTAAATTTAGTCATTTTTTGACGTCCAAAAATGTCGGCAAAAAATGGCCAAAAATGTTAACGGGTTAATCTTATCTTATTGACGATTTTCGTACATTTTTAACTTGTCAAAATAAGCTTAGAAATATGAATATATAGGCTTAATAATGCCTTAGGTATTAATATGAGCAGGAAACTACCGCATAAATTTTGTCCTTTTTTGGATCATCCAAAAATGTGGCCAAAATGGCCCAAATTTGGACCAAAAAGTGAAGGGGTTAACCTTAACTTTTTGACGATGTTCGACCATTTTTAAACTGTCAAAATAAGCTTACAATTTGAAAAATATAAGCCTAAATAATGCCTTAGGTATTAATATGAGCAGAAACTAGCGTAAATTTAGTCATTTTTTGGACTTCCAATAATTTGGCAAAAATGGACAAATTTGGACCAAAAAGTATAGGGGTTAATCTTCAACTTTTTGACGATTTTCGACCATTTTTAACTTGTCAAAATAAGCTTAAAATATGAAAATATAGCCTAAATAATGCCTTAGATATTAGGCATTATTTAGGCTATATTTTCATATTTTAAGCTTATTTTGACATGTTTTAAAATGGTCGGAAAATCGTTCAAAAGGGTAAACCCCTTTACTTTTTGTCCAAATTTGGACCATTTTCGTCCAATTTTGGTGTCCAATTGTGTCTAAATTTTCGCTAGTTTCTGTCATATTAATATCTTTGGCATTATTTAGCTATATTTAGTCATATTTTAAGCTGATTTTGACACGTTAAAAATGGTCGAAATCGTCCAAAAAGGGTTAACCCCCTTTACCTTTGTGTCTCAAATTTCGGCCATTTTTGGCCAATATTTGGTGTCCAAATAAGTTGACTAAATTTTCGCTAAGTTTCTGCTCATATTAGTATGCCTTAGGCATTATTTAGGCTACTATTTCTCATATTTTAAGCTGATTTTGGACAAGGTTAAAAAATGGTTTCGAATATCGTCAAAAAGTTAAGGATTAACCCTTTACCATTTGTCAAATTTCGTCCATTTTTGTCGAACTTTTTGGATGTCCAAAAATGACTAATATTTTATGCTAGTTTCTGCTCATATTAATATCTAAGGCCTTATTTAGGCTAGATTTAGTCATATTTTCCAGCTTCTTATTTTGACAAGTTACAAATGGTTCGTAAATTCGTCTAAAAGTTATCCCTTTTACTTACCCCTTTTATCACCCGCTCTTACTTTTTGGCCAAATTTGGCCTATTTTTTCCAAATTTTTTGGATGTCCAAAATGACTAAATTATGCTAAGTTTCTGCTCAAATTATACTCTGATGCATTATTTAGCCTATATTTTCATATTTTAAGCCTTATTTTGACAAGTCTAAAAATGGTCGATAATCGTCAAAAAAGGTAAAGGGGTTAACCCTTTACTTTGTGGCCAAATTTTGGCCTTTTTTTTCCAAATTTTTGGATGGTCCAAAATTAATTAAATTTAGCGTAGTTTCTTCTCATATTAAATACCTAAAGGGCATTATTTAGGCTATATTTTCATATTGTAAGCTTTTTTTGACAATAGTTAAATAATGGTCGGAAAAATTTCGTCAAAAAAAGTTAAGGGGTTAACCCCTTTTACTTTTTGATTTCAAATTTTCGTCCATTTTTTGTCAAAAATTTTTATGCCTGTCCCCCCCCCCCCCCCCCCCCCCTCTCCAAAAATGAGTAGAATTTACGGTAGTTTCTGCCTTAGGTATTAATATAAGGCATTTTTAGGCTATATTTTCTTATTTGTGAGCTTATTTTGACAAGTTAAAAATGGTTTCGTAAAATAGTCAAAAAGTTAAAGGTTTTTTTTAACTTTTGTGTCCATTTTTAACTTGTCAAAATAATTTTTGTGCATGTCCTAAAAAAACTGTAGTAAATTTACGGTAGTTTTGCTATATTTAATACCTAAGGCCATTTTATTGTAGCTCTATATTTTCATATTTTAAGCTTATTTTGACAAGTTGCAACAATGGTCGAAAAATTCGTCAAAAAGTTAAAGGGGTTATCCCCTTTACTTTTTGGCCAAATTTCGGCCATTTTTTCCGCATTTTTGGATGTCAAAAATAAGACTAAATATAGCGTAGTTTCTGCCTCATATTAATACCTAAGGCATTATATTTAGCCTATATTTTCATTTTTTATGCTTATTTTGACAAAGTTAACATGGTCGCAAATTTCGTCAAAAAGTTAAGGGGTTAACCCCTTTACTTTTTGGGCCAATTTGGCCTATTTTGGCCACATTTTTGGATGTCAAAAAATGACTAAATTTACGCTAGTTTCTGCTCATATTAATACCTACGCAGTATTTAGAGTTATACTTTCATATTTTATGCTTATTTTGACCAGTTTAAAAAATGGTCGAAAATCGTCAAAAAAGTTAAGGGGTTAACCCCTTTACTTTTTGGCCAAAATTTTCGGCCACTTTTAACTTGCCATAATTTTTGGATGTCCAAAATATGTATAAATTTACGCTAGTTTCTGCCTCAGGTATTATTTCCTAGAGCATATTTTGCCTATATTTTCATCATTTTAAGCTTATTTTGACAAGTTAACATATGGGTCGAAAAATCGTCAAAAACTTATAGGGGTTACCCCTTACTTTTTGGCCCCAAATTTCGTCCATTTTTGCAAAAAATTTTGGATGTCAAAAAATGGACTAAATTTACGGGTAGTTCTGCTCATATTAATACCTAAGGCATATTAATATTAGGCTTATATTTTATTATTTTTAAGTCATTATTTTGACCAGTTAAAAAATGGTCGAAAATCGGTCAAAAAAGTTAAGGTTAACCCTTTACTTTTTGGCCAAATTTGGCCATTTCTTTTCCACCATTTTTGGATGTCCAAAAAATGACTAAATTTACGCTAGTTTATGTCATATTAATATCTAAGGCCATTATTTAGGCGTATATTTACGCTAGTTTCTGCTCATATTAATATCTAAGGCATTATTTAGGCTATATTTTCATATTTTAATTTTATTTTGACAAGTTAAAAATGGTCGAAAATCGTCAAAAAGTTAAGGTTAACACCTACTTTACGCTAGTTTCTGCGCATATTAATATCTAAGGCATTATTTAGGCTATATTTCATATTTTAAGCTTATTTTGACAAGTTAAAAATGGTCGAAAATAGTCAAAAAGTTAAGGTTAACCCCTCTTTTTGTCCAAATTTGGCCATTTTTGCCAAATTTTTTGATGTCAAAAAATTACTTCATTTACGCTAGTTTCTGCTCATATTAATATCTAAGGCATTATTTAGGTTACATTTTCATATTTTAAGCTTATTTCGAAAAGTTGAAAATGGCCGAAAATCGTCAAAACGTTAAAGTGTGCAATCTCTCGCTTAGGGTGTATTTGGAGTTCCCTTTTCGACTTCCGTTTTTAGTTATGTATTATTTACCCCAGTTGATAAAATCGGGCTACGGCTAATGCATTTTTGGCTACGAGTATAGGCATAATGCTCTATATAGGTCTTATTTTTCCGGGTGATGCATACGGCATGTGTTACCAATTTGCGCGCCAATTCTTATGTCCCTTCCAGACCATATCAACAAGAACACTCGCAAAAACTATAAACAGTAAAATTCTAATCACTTCGTGACGATCAGTCCTTTGGTACTTTTTTGAAGTTCATCTTTTTTGAAGATGAAATAAAGTTATTACGAAACCTATCCGTGTAATCGTGTAATCGTAAACTACAACCGTGTGAACAGTTTGTTCCACTATTTTAGACTTTTTGTTATACCCAAAGCAAAACAAGTCTAAAATGTTATACAGGTATATTACATTATATTATTCTACTGAGAATTAAATTAAGTAATAATGGAAAATTCAAGGCCGATGGAAGAAAATGGCGTTCTATGTTCCCGCAGATAAATATACTCCACCGAACGAAAATTGTGTAAACAGAGATACATCTTGTCATTAAGATCTTTCGTCTACGCGAAGCCCTACCAGTCACTAAGACGAATGACTTAGGACCCCGAAGAATATAAACCCTGACATCGAAATGAAAAATGTTTAAGACCAAGAAAAATAAACATAAAAGGTGTGGCATAACTTATTAAGCCTGGAGCTTTTATATAACTGTTATATATCTTGTATTGGACTGTCTATTGTTCTTTTGGGTCCTATTATTCTTTGTTAATAATTTAGAATGTTTAACTTTAAAAGCCGTTTTTCTCAAAACGCAATTCCTGATATTTGCGCGCAGGATATCTCAAACCAGAGATTAATAGCTATCTTGATCAAATTTTTCAGCGCTGATCAGATTATACATTCTCTTCTGGAGATGAAACCAAAATAATTAAAATTATGTTCAATTGTAATGAACATGAGTAATAGTTTTAGTGAAGAGCAAATTGTGTAACACATGTCTAGTATTCGACTGCCAAATCTTTGTATTATGGCTCCTATGGTCAATAGCTATGCTTACACCTCCTAGACAATGTTGTTTGGAGGGTTGTGACTAAATAAAAGTGTTATTCCAGGTTGGTTTTTTATCATTATTATTTATATGGTTATCATGTTTTATAAAAATACGCTCTTCTTCACCATGGGGGTGTCATATCTTGGTAACCATGGCAACAATTTGCATTGCTGCAACAACATCTTTTTTTAGTCAGACTTCTCTCCAACTCACCCAACATAACCAGGTGATATACCCTGTAGATTTTAATAATATTAAAAAGAAAAGCGGAGAGAAGGAAATAAAAATGTTTGGTATAGGACTCCCCCTTAACTTTTATATGACGATTTTCGACCGTTTTTTAATCTTTTGCGAAATAAGCTTAAAATATGTATATAATACCGTTAGCCTAAATAATGCCTTAGATACTAATATGACAAGAAACTAGGGTAAATTTAGTCTTTTTTGACATCCAAAAATTAAGCAAATAATCGCCAAATTTGGCCAAAAATTTAACTTTTGCAAAATAAGCTTAAACTTTGAAAATATAAGACGAAAATAATGCCTTAGATATTAATATGAGCAGATAATCAAGCGTTTATTTAGTCATTTTTTGGATATCCTAAAAATTTGGGCAAAAAATGGCCAAATTTGGACCAAAAAGTAAAGGGGTTAACCTTAACTTTTTTGACGATTTTCGACCTTTTTTAAGCTTGTCAAAATAAGCTTAACATATGAAAAAGTATTAGACTATATAATGCCTTAGACTATTAATATGAGCAGAAACTAGCGTTAAAATTTAGTCATTTTACGACCATCCAATAATTTGCTTGTCCACGTTTCTGTTTAATATTTCGTTTGTTTACATTTGCATTATATTAAAATTGAACATGAAGTATTGCGGATTTTTTTTTGCTATCACGCATTGAGCTATTCCGCCTAAAAAGTGTGTTATAAGAAGCTGTATGGTTCCTAAATGTGGATAATATATCAAACGACCACTCGTGCCTTCACCACATTTAACGAATACTCGCTTTCGAACTGTCGCAAATCTATTCCGTTAAAGTTTGTTGACATGTGGGGTCCCCAACGTTTGAAATATCATACATGCGCAGAACGGACTGGACTGCACCTTTAACGTTTTGACGATTTGACGATTTGAACGTTTTGACGATTTTCGGCCATTTTTAACTTTTCGAAATAAGCTTAAAATATGAAAATGTAGCCTAAATATTAAATACCTTAGATATTAATATGAGATATTAATAGTATATTTAGTCATTTTTGGACAGCCAAATATTTGGCAAAAATGGACAAATTTGGTTAAACTTACTAAACATACCTTGTCGCGAGAGGAATATATCTCTGTAAAAATCTCAGACAATCTCTGATATTTCATGCCAGTCATCCTAAGAAAGAAGAAAGAAAGAGTTTATTCCTAAAACAGAAAACTGCCATGCAAATTTAGAGGAATTTCTATCGCCAACTTCTGCTTCTATATACATTTCTTTCGTTCCGATTTTCAAAGTGGTATAAAAGTGGATGGGGAGTAACTATGAGTGGATCCAACATGAAGTAGTCATATGATATTCGTTCTCAGGGTCTTACGGGTTTTGCGCGGGCGAAGAAATAAGTCGCAAAATATGACTTTTAAATCTCATAAATTTATGCCTTAAAAACGTTAATAAAATCGATTGAAACTTTTGTGGTGTGTTCCTGTATCTTTTCTCTATCTATAGATACGTTTTGATGAGTTCGGCATGAGGAAATGCCTGGAACTTCTCTTAAAACTCTTCACACTCATAAAAATAGGGAAGGTGGGAAACAGACCGCGTAAGAAGAATGCTTCCGTCCAATCATGCTGTACTTTCGCATGAGCTCGAAAGGAGAAATACATGTATACCATGTCCTTTGACTAACTAAACAAAACTAGCTGCTTTTTAAGAAATGGGAGCCTTCTTAGAATAGAGTAATTTCACTCGATTAACTCCTGTCCATCTTGCACGCCCGTAGCATCATGAAAATTCAAAATGCCACCATTCGCAGAGTTGTTTATGAAATCAAATCAAACTTGGCGTGTTAGTGGATCTCATGTGCCTGGCGCTTGTCGAATTTCAATTTTCAATCTTGCGTTATCGTGTGCCGTGTTGCGCGGCCTTTTCTAGAAAAATGGAAGTTTTTCAACGTGATTTATGATAATTAATGCTAATTTATATTAACATAATGTGTCTTGTTCGGAAAATTCAAAAGCATTGGTAACAGCCGGTTTATTGGGCTTTCAGAAAAGGTATAGGTTTCACAACAGTTATGGATATTTCCAGAGATATCAATAGAACAAAGAGGCGGTTGTCGCGGAGACCTGGGTACGATAGCAACGGGGAACATACAATATGGCGGAAAAAAACGTGGTAAGCGTAGTTTGTCATATATGTTGACGTTTTCTTTTTGATTTATCAGGGAGAAGCTCGAGAAACCTCAAATTATTGTGCACGTTCAAAAAGGGCTTAATTACACTGCGTACGACACAAAGTGGATTCCCTGTAGTGCAAGGTTTGTGGTTCTGGGCTCGCACCCGAAAGGAACTGCTGCTCTGCAAAATTTACGAAGTGTCTCATGGAAGTGCCAACTTGTTATAAAATTGTAAGTTAAGAGAAAGTCAATACTATATACTTTGCTGTTGTGTTGATGAGGTAACTTCTAAATACGTTAAAATGATTACAATACATGATGACTGTGATGTGGTACCGCCGCACTCAAGATTTTATTTACAACAAAATTTTAATAAATATATAATAAATAAATAAAGTGATTTAGTTTATATAATAAATAAATAAATAAAGTGATTTAGTTTTGCTGCTTTGGCATCTAGCTAGTAATCCGTCTTTTTCTGTCTTTCATATTATTTTACTAGCATAGCATAACCAGGCTTGGACTGGCCATTGTGCCATCTTTTGCCAGAACAATGGCTGGTTGAGCCAGAAGAATAGCTAGCCATTAAAGATGGCACAAATCACAATGGCCAGTCTAAGCCTGAGCAGAATGGCCGACAGGAGTCAAGTTGTCGAAATGGATGATAATACTTACTCTACAAGAATTGCAAACAAAAAAATAAGCTAATTAAACTAGCTCAGCATGGCCGAGAATTGCCCGGGCCAGTGCCCGGATGCGCCTGGGCTTGGCTATGCCACTGGTGGTATCTGATTATTGAACGACAGTTTGACACTTATTCTAACCAAATTGTATGAAAGGATGGATATTTTATTCCTGCAACTAATTTGAAACCTGGTTTATAAAAGTAAGAAACTAACTGAGATAACTCATAGCGATTCTTCATTTATAGATATCAAGTATATACATGTTACATATACAGTAGTTACAAACCTATATCTAGCTGGTTTTGAACTGTCCAAGATTCTTATTCACTTTTTACTCTACAGTATTTGTACTGAAATTTTATGTATGATCCCAGGTTGAGAAGAAGACATCGTTCAAATGTGGAACGTTTGGTGCCCAGTAGCTTGCATAACAAAGGCATTTAGCAACTGGTGATTTTGAAGGAAAAACTCATGATATGGTATGTTTTTAGGTTTAACTTATTATTACCAAGCAGCCTTTGTTGTCTTTGACCATGTTGTGGTTGAATAATTAAAACTAATTTTCATTGATACCGGTACTGTATTTCCTCAAAATGTTGCCTAAGGCCATGGATTTGAGGATAATTTTTTTAAAGATTTTATTTCTGTAATATATTATTGTATTTCATATTATGACAAGGTTCAAATTAACAGGATAGCGAATTGCTATTCGCTTTTATGATTTTGCTATTCAATCATTTCAAAAAATTCTGTATTTTCTAAAAATATAGTTTGGGCAATAGTGCAGCTAACCTGTTGATTTCTTCAGATAATAATTTTGACTATGCAATTGCCTGTAATCAGATTAATGCCATTAACTATCCTTTTCTTCTATACTACACTACTCTGTAAAGCATATAATGTAACCCATTGGATAATGTTGTTTGTAACACATGGAAGCAATCCTTAATGTAAAAATTAACTGATTAAAAATATTCTGTACTTATTAAAAGGGTCTATGATTCTAAGAAATGTTTCGATTTAGAGTTGTTTATCAATGAATTTCACGATATCTTGACGTGTATTGTGCCATGTTCTGATTTAGTAATAACAAAATTTGGCTATTTATGGCCTTCATATTTACTTTTAAAAATTGGCCTCAGAATGCAGGAAATGGTGTTTCAGAGGACCCCCTAGAAAACTAGCGCCTTTGGCACTTTGAGAAGACCACATAACATTTTTTTCGCACCCCCAAAGTCAAGACCCTTGCTACGCCACTGTGTGGGATCAGTAAGATGTGGTTAATGCTAAATCTCATATAGAACTTATAGATCGTGTGGAAAAAGTAGGGGGAAAAAATTCCTTGTATTTTGGTTTTTTTAAGAATTAATGTATTTTGTTAATTTCAGGTTCCATCTGTAAAACACTTTAGGGTGAAGTAGGTTATCCTGATTAAAGATTATTATTATTATTATTATTAAAGTCTCACTCAGTGTTTTTATCATATTAACTAATCAAGCATGCTGGGAGAAACATTATAGAAAGTGGTCATCACAAAAATCTTTGTCAGTTTTAATTGGATGGGAACAAAACTTTGCAGGTTAAAGGCCCTTCTACATGATACGATTCATTGCATACGATTGTCGTACTGGCGTATATAATTGTTTGCACATGACATAATTTATTACTGTATTTATGATTCGATGGCGAATGTTGGCATACGTGTACAGTTTGATCACATTCACCAAGATGACAATCGTATACAACAAATCGTGTCCAACAAATCGTGTCCAACAAATCGTGTCGTGTAGATAGGCCTTAATAGATCGTATTTTTCTGAATGGTCGTATGGATTTCGAATTTTGAAAAAGAACGCATTTTGGCGGGAAGATGACGTCATAAAAAGATAGTTAAATCTAGTTTTTAATTTTTCCAAATCGTTATTTATGGACAGCAAAAGAACAAAGCTGAAACAAAATCTTAAATATCTTCTTCACCCAATCAAAAGATATTGCACGTTAAACTTTGCCAAAAATCTAAAAATAGAAACAAAATGGCGGAATTTTCTTCGGAAAAGGAAGGATTATATCTCGTGATCAGATTCAGGTACATTAATTATTCTTTCACTTGTAAACTGTTTATAGCAGTTGGGAAAATTCTTTCAAAAATCAAATACACCTGTACAGTCAACTCTCGTTATAGCGGACACCCTCGGGATGCGATGAAAATATCCCGATTTCTGGTTGTAAAATGTCACTACAATGTATTACTGCTTTTTTGTTTTAAAATGTCCAGTTTATTTCAATTTCCAGTTGACGTTTACTGTGATACATAAGTACACAGTACAAGTCAAAATAAAAGTCAAAAATTTGTATTCAAATTTATTTTTTATTCCAAAACCAAAAATACAACGGTAACATAAATCAGTGTCAAATGTCTTTTCTTTCCTTTACTGTAAAGGTGTACAGTAACAAAACACGAAGTTTTATTCTGTGATGAAGTACCTCTCTAGCGTGTTTTGATGTGATCTTTCGCTCACGGCATTCTCGCTTACTTTATATTTTCTGTTTGTCATTTTTGTCGACAGAAAATGATGACGAACGGAATCTTCAAAGTACTTCCGCTAACAAATAGCAAGATGTAAATATGTCACTCGATAAATTAAAAAGTCATTCACTTTCATGTGTCGAGAGAAAAATACGTCCAAGGTGTCCGTTGTAACGAGAGTAGAACAATAAAAATGTTTGTTGGGGACCATGTGAAAATAGCGAGAGTCCGTAATAGCGAGAGTTATTTCAATAAATTTCATAGTAGTTTCGGCCGGGGATTTACCAACTGTCCTTAATAGCGGGGTGTCCGTAATAGCGGGGTGTCCGCAAGGCGAGAGTTCACTGTATATACAATTTTAACTGCCAGATTTGTGACGTCATTTCCCCCGCCAAAAACTGTTATTGAAAAATGAAAACGATATGATTGATCAGAAAAAGACACTGCATTAACCTACCAAGTTTCATTTTCATACGATAAACACTGAAAAATATATTTTTACATGGTCAATTTTGAGGTCAAGTGTGAACAAGTGGTATTTCTAAATGATTTCTCCTTAGGGATCTTGAGAAGATAGAACTACCTGTGTTTTCTGTCAAAGCTCATCAAGAAATAGTTAACTGTATAAGTGGCATTGGAGGTGCTGGTATTGGAGAAGGGGCACCAGAGCTTGTTACTGGTAGTAGAGATGGTATGTTTTCCTACAGATGTGAACTTTGCCCTTACTGGTAAAATGCATGTTAATCCCCTCACTTTCCACTATCCTTTCTCAAATTCATTAATAATTCGTGAGGAAAACACAAAGGAAAATCATAACCGAGACGTTGTTTAAATGTGGTAATAAACGCCCATAAATTAAACAAACTTTTCCCTCAAATTTCTCTTAAAATACTGGTTCGTTTGTGAAGCTACATGTATATATTCGAAAACACCTCGAAGTTCGTTAAAAAACTCGGCTATCGTCTTGTTTTTCAACACATTTCTCGGTGTTTTCAAATCAGATAATAAACGTCTTCTCGTATATGATGTATTGTTTAATAAACGAGCAGCAGTGTTTTATCAGATTTAAAACACGAGGGCGTAGCCCGAGTGTTTTAGATCTGATAAAACACGTGCTGCGAGTTTATTAAACGGCTTCAAACACGACCCATTTGATAAGTTCATTGGCGTAGTAATTTTGAAAATCGATGTTGTCTAAGCCGAGAAAATCAAAGATAAAGTTTATGTAAATCAGGACGAATCTTTATCACATTTAAAGACACGATACGGTCGTGATTTTCTTTTGTCTTTCCTCATGAATTATTAATGATGTTTGAAATATTACTTCTCAAATTCATTAATAATTCATGAGAATTTTACTCAATCAGACAGCTCCATTCGGTCACGTGAATGCGCTGTGAAACACCGATAAAGCACTGCATCAAACACTAGTGTTTCTTCATCAAACACTAGCGTTTCATTTATGTTAATTAAAACAACTCTTTGAGCAACAACATTCCACATGTAAACAAGTACAAAACTCACTGACGTATAACCTTGAAACGGAGCTTATCACAAAACATTCGCAAGTCCCACAACGGTGGCTCATGATTGGTTCATTGTCTTTTATTTGAGAAACCATTTCAAAAACTCGTTCTGCGTGTTTGATCACAGTATCAAAACACGAGTACATCTCAAACTCATTAATAATACAAAGCAAATCATAACCGAGACGTTTGTAAACATTTACAAATCTTAATTAGCATAAAATTTCGACAACTTTCACTTCGATTTTCTCTTAAAATACTGATTTGTTTGAGATGCTATACCATACACTCGAAAGCCGTTTATTATCTAATTTCCAAACACCTCGAAGTGTGTTAAAAAACTCGGCCCGGCCTCGTTTTTCAACACACGTCTCGGTGTTGTAAATCAGATAATAACTACGGCTTTCGAGTGTATGGTATATTACTTCACATCGCTGTGAAACTGGTCTTTTCTCTTGATGATTTTGTCTCACCACTCATCACTCGTAGTGTAAATCCTTAGTTGTACTCGTTATCATATGATTACCTATACTTATTCCTTATATTTAAGTTGTTTGTTATACTAAAGTGTTTATGTTCGAAATAAACTCTCTTACATGACAGAAATATAGAAATTATAAAAATTGGCGTTTACAACTCTTCCATATCTCACTTTGTTCTTGACATATTAAGATTTGTTTGATATGTAAATGTACTCACTTTGACGTCATACTGCATAATGACTTACTGAAACGTAACTTCGTATGTTTAGTATCATGGGACACACAACCTCGTTCCCAGGGCATTTTGCCTCGGAGACACCCAGAATTTCTGTTTAGATATGATAATTTTTGTGGTCTTTGTTCCATTTCCTTTTGTCTACTTTGTTGACCTGAATAATTGAGAAAACTATTCAATGCTCTTCAGAATTGTTCATGTCAGCATTCGTCGTCGGCATAAAAGCAGCTAACAAGCTTAATAATCTACGATACATCCATGGTTATCTCTTACAAAAGGTATGAAGAAGCATATATCCAATTTAGCGAAAGCTATCACTTCTAATTTGCTGTAAAAAATTTGAAGACAGCATTCAGATTTAGATGAATAAATTATACCCGGCTGAATTGATTGAGTTTTATGACAAGCCAATCGCATTATAGAATAGACCAGCCGATCCCAGGGCCATTTTCGTTACCTTCCACCGTAGAGGCAAAATGCCCTGGGTACGAGGTTGATGGGACACACACACTTACCCACTTTCATAATTAACCCTAACATGACATGACATTTCAGGATGTGTTTAAAGTTTGGGATCCCAGACAAAAAGATAAACCTGTTGCCAACATGGAGCCTGGTGAGGGTCAAGCTCGAAGAGATTGTTGGTGTGTGGCCTTTGGTATGTCGCTTCTTGCTTACATGGTATCCTTGGTTCTTGGAGTGTTAAAAGGGGAACTGTACCCAAAAAATAAATTACTTTTAAATAAAAGGCATTTAAAATGTTAATAGTTTTACGGTATCTGCTATTGTACTCGAGAAATAACATTTTCATTTTATGTTTTGCTCGACGGCTCGGGGTCTAAAACGCAGGTCACAGGTTGAATTTGTTGCTGTAAGAACTTGTCTAGGTTGAAATCGATAACTCGGAATTAAGGCATGACTCTTGACTTCAACACTGAAATTTTCTATTTTCCAGATCAGCTTTTGCCCAAACTAAGTCAAATTTACAAAACGTATTTATCATACAGTGGGAACTAATTTACGGTTTCGTTTCCATCACAACAACCTCACGTGACTCATTGGCGGCCATATTGGATGAAAACTTAAAACGTTCTTGAGGCACGTGAATATATATAATTTAAATAATTAACAGCGTAATTTGATGCAAATATTGATACAGTTTATCAAGCTAAGTTGCAAGATTGTATAGCTTTACCGTAAATTTTTGTTTTTTTTATTAGTTTTGTCATGTAGAAAAATATAACTATTAAATACAAAAAAAAATGGCAGGGTGACCGCAACAGCTTATAGTCACGTAACCTTGTTGTCATGGAATATAGGAAATGTGGATAATAGGAAATTTCAGTGTCGAAGTTATGCCTTAATACCGCTGAGTTATCGATTTCAACCTAGACATGTTCTTACAGCAATAAATTCAACCTGTGACCTGCGACCTGCGTTTTAGACCCCGACCTGTAAACCTGCGTTTTAGACCCCGACCTGCGACCTGTGACCTGCGTTTTAGACCCCGACCTGTGACCTGTAACCTGCGTTTTAGACCCCGACCTGCGACCTGTGACCTGCGTTTTAGACCCCGACCTGTGACCTGTGTTTTAGACCCCGACCTGCGACCTGTGACCTGCGTTTTAGACCCCGACCTGCGACCTGTGACCTGCGTTTTAGACCCCGACCTGCGACCTGTGACCTGCGTTTTAGACCCCGACCTGCGACCTGTGACCTGCGTTTAAAACCCCGACCTGCGACCTGTGACCTGCGTTTTAGACCCCGACCTGTGACCTGCGTTTTAGACCCCGACTGCGACCTGTGACCTGCGTTTTAGACCCCGACCTGCGACCTGTGTTTTAGACCCCGACCTGCGACCTGTGACCTGCGTTTTAGACCCCGACCTGCGACCTGTGTTTAAAACCCCGTCCTGCGACCTGTGACCTGCGTTTTAGACCCCGACCTGTGACCTGTGGACCTGTGTTTTAGACCCCGACCTGCGACCTGTGACCTGCGTTTTAGACCCCGACCTGCGACCTGTGACCTGCGTTTTAGACCCCGACCTGCGACCTGTGACCTGCGTTTAAAACCCCGACCTGCGACCTGTGACCTGCGTTTTAGACCCCGACCTGCGACCTGCGTTTTAGACCCCGACCTGCGACCTGTGACCTGCGTTTAAAACCCCGACCTGCGACCTGTGACCTGCGTTTTAGACCCCGACCTGTGACCTGTGTTTTAGACCCCGACCTGCGACCTGCACCTGCGTTTTAGACCCCGACCTGCGACCTGTGACCTGCGTTTTAGACCCCGACCTGCGACCTGTGACCTGCGTTTTAGACCCCGACCTGCGACCTGCGTTTTAGACCCCGACCTGCGACCTGTGACCTGCGTTTTAGATCCCGACCTGTGACCTGCGTTTTAGACCCGCCGCTCGATGTACAGGTACAGCGGGGGTTTCTTTTCAATGTTACGTCATTGAGTGCAAGGAACAAAATACAAACACTCTCAATGACGTCAAAATTAAAAGAAAAACCACCGCTGTACATCAATAGGTGCCTGCAGGCCATGTAAAGCTTTGAAAGTAATTATCAGTATCTTAAAAACAATCCTTGATCTCACTGGCAACCAGTGAAGATTACGAAGCACAGGGGAGATCTGATCTGATTTTTTAACCCTTGCAACAAGTCATTGTTCACTATAACCTAAAATTAAAATTGTTCACATTAACCTAAAATGATGTTCTGTAACAAAAAATGCCAGGAAACGTAATATGATATTTCGTCACAGAGGCACTTTAAGATATTCATAATGTGTTTTGAAAATGTATCGGACTAAATCGAACCCAAGGTCTAACGTACCAACGCTAGCCTTACTACTGACTCACTGAGCTATTGAGACACGGTCAAGACAGTCAGACAATTTTCGGACACTATTCTTTTCTCCAATCACCACCGAGAGACATCGTAGTGATTGGTGAAGAGAAAGGAGTCCGAAAATTGTCTGACTGTCCTGACCATGTCTGGATAGACTTGAGTGGTAGAGTTTTAATCATGTTATACAACAACCTACAAGTTAGTATGCATTGAACGGGTGAATAATTACGAAATTGTTGAAATGTCTTGTAGGAAATGCTTATAACTCTGATGAACGAACTGTGGCTGCAGGATACGACAATGGAGACATTAAACTATTTGACTTAAAAAATATGTCTCTAAGATGGGAAACTAATGTCAAAAATGGTGTAAGTGGAAAGGAAATTTGTATTGTTGAAGTATGTCGTGTATAGTACAGTACTACCCTGGGTAAGTAAACACCCACTACACACGTAAAAACGCCACAGACCTGTTTACAGCCTGTTGCACCTTCAGGTCTGATACAGGTATGATATCATAGCTGTATCACACTGTTGTCGCCAACAGACTGTTCAGAACTGACGGTATCAGATTGGAACAGTCTGTTGGGTTGTCAGGGCTGTATCAGTCTGATGTAACAGAATGTTTTTGCGAAATTGTGATGTACACTGATGATGTAACAGCGCTGATGGAAGTTGTTGGTATCAGATAAATCAGGACTGATGAATACAGATGATAAGGCATCAGTGCTGATACTGACTGTGACCATCATAGCTGTTACAGGGGTCGCTACATTATCCTGAACAGACCTGATATCAGTGCTGTTGAATGATGTAACAGAACATGCGTTTTTTCGTGTGTAATAGACCGATTGCAAATATGGCGGTGATGTCATGAAAACGAGGCTTTTCGGTGGTTACCGTTACTAGGGTCCGAATCATGTTAGTTGATTGGATGACAATTGTTGGACCAAAAACAACAGCCAATCAATCAACGTGATTCGGGCCTCGTTTTCATGACATCGCCGCCATATATGCAATCGTCTATAAGAACCTTTATTATATAACCAGTGCTACATCCGGTATATTAACACTCAATGTTTATATGCCTAATGATTCAATTAAAGGACATTGGCAACAAAAATTAAGTTTGTCTAATATGAAAGTTTTATAAAAAAACTCGTAAAATGATAGAGTAACACCTTTTACAACTTTTACTTATTTTACTTCGTTTTTGAAATATTTCAGTTTGTTTGATATGTAAATGAGATGGTCTCTGACGTCAAGTGCATGGTATAGAATTTTCACTCATTAAAAATGTCTTATATCTCAGTGATTGCTACGTTTACAACGTTCATTATCATGAAGAGTTATTATACGCACATTTTCAAGTCAATTTGTGGAACAAACTTGAAGATTGAACTAATATTTAAATGAGTGAAAATTCTCTACCCAGCACCTGACGTCAGAGACCATCTCATTAACATATCAAACAAACTGAAATATTTCAAAAAACATAATAAAATACGGAAAAGTTGTAAAAGGTGTTGCTCTATAATTTTACGTGTTCTTTCATATTAGACAAACTTTATTTTTGTTGCCAATGTCCTTTAAGCTGGACTCTAATCTTCATCTTAAATTCTGAAGGTTGTATAATTTTTCACCGTTAATTTTCCATAATTAGGTTTGTGACATCCAATTTGATCGTAGGGACATTTTAATGAATAAACTTGTGGCGACGACATTGGAGTCGAAGTTTTTCCTTTGGGACATGAGAGTTGAACATCCAACTAAAGGATTTCCCATGTTATCAGAAAAGGTACAAGATTCTGTCATTTTTATACCAATCCCGTGTTTATCCGTTTAACAGAATACCTATACTGCTGAAAAGTGGCCAAGATCCCGAAAACCTTGCGTGACGTTAAAAAGCAAGAAATTCAAACTCCAAACTTGTCTAAACTTTGTCCGCCATTGCTCAAAACATGTTCCTAACGAGAATTTTTGAGCGGTCCCATCATTTTTGAGCGGTCCCATCATTTTTGAGCGGTCCCATCATTTTTTGTATTTTGTATAAAAAATAGGTAGTTAGACCTCCACTGGCGTTGTATTACCAACACGGTTGTAGTGTAGTAAACATGAATAACACAGTAGGAACAAAAAGAAAAACTGATTGAATACGAGATAAGTGTTATGCAATATGGTGGATTGGTGGCTGAGAAAAAATGGGTGCGGTTTGTGTTGCATGACAGAAAAAGAATTGAAGCGTAGAAGGATATTGTAGGTTCGTGTTTTTATATCGGGAGTAACCCTCGACGCGTTTCGACCTTTTGGTCTTCATCAGGAGGGCTTTTTAGGGCTGGGAGTTGATGTTTTGATCGTTGGTATGAAGGAGGATGGTAAAGACAGGAAAATGTGTGTATATTGTTAGCAAAACGAGTATTAAATGAATAAAAATCGAACGAAGTATATAATGATAAAGTAATTAGTCTTACTGAATGTCTTGTTAATTGGTAGTCCGTAACGTCCAGCCATTTCGATTCCGATTTTGTTGAATTCCAAAGAAGGAGATTGCAATTTGCAAGTGAAAGACTGGGTAGTTATGTGGGTCTTGTATTTATAGCAATTGGTTGGGTTACGTTGTTGTGACGTCATGTTAAAAAGGGTGTGACATGCAAGTGGGCGTGAAGTGATTTGTGGTTGTCATAGTAAGAAGGCCACACATATAAATATATGTATATATAAATTGAATTCTATTTAATTATTTGGTTAACATAATGGATTCTATTTAATTTTTAAGATATTTATAAATTGTGAGATCAAACGTATATACACTGCAAACTATTTTTATCCTTGTCGTCCATTCAGATGTAATATGAAAAACCACTTAGGTATATTATGTAGTATACCAATATATGCTGAAAAATACCCTTATTAATTGAAAAAATGTATATATGGACGGGATTGTTCAATATTTAAGTATCTGTTGAAGGAATCATTTGTCAATATGAGGAGTATATGCTTACAAATACTCTGAATAATTAAAATATGTAGACGTATAATTGTCCAATATTAAGATTGGGTAATCTTGATACCAGTTCCGGTAGATGTATAATATATTTATATGTGTTAGTATAGTATAATTGATATTTTATTAGGATTTTCTTTACAAGTTTCTGTTGTTGGCGGCCTCTTTGCTGGTGTTGGAGGACATCTTCCGGTTTCTGTTCTTTTTTCTGTATCTTTTCTTGATATATGGATAGGAATTATTCAGTTGGATAATCATCATCTTGATCTTGTATTTTCGTAGGATATGTCGGCCTCGATATGGGCATTGTATGAAGTTGTTGGTTAGTTTTTGCTGTCCAGTCTTAGTGTTGTTCGTATTAGTTTCCAATTGTTCGTTTATTTTAGTTATTGTTTGTAAGTTGGCTGTGTACAACAATATCTTTGATATTTTTGTTTCGTTTGTACGCAACCAGTGGCACATCGGGCCATAAGATTTTTAATGTTGGCTCCTCTTCAATTAGGTGCCAATGTCTTTTGAGTACTCGTGCGATGTGGGTTGTATTTGTGTTATACGGGATGTTGAAAGTTAGTGGTATCTTATTGTTAGTTGTCTTTTGGTCATAAATGAGTTGGTGCTGTGTCAACTGTGTTGCATTAGTAAATGCTTCATCAATGTCATTCTCTTTGTAGCCTCTACTAATGAGGATTATTTTAAGTTTTTTTAATTGGTTAGTTAATTTTTTGTCGTCTGTGATTATTCGTCTGTATCGTAGTGCTTGGCTATAGATAACACCTCGTTTACATGAGTTTGGGTGGAATGAATTTTTGTGCAGTAATAATGTTTTGTCTGTAGGTTTGATATATAAATCAGAAACAAGTTCATGTTTGTCGTTGAAGTAAATAGTTGTGTCTAGAAAGTGTACCGATTTGTTTGAGTATTCGCAGTCGAATTTGATAGTTGGATGGAAATGGTCGATGTGATTAAGGAATTTAAGAACGGATTCTATTCCATGAGGCCATAGTGCAAAATGTCATCGATGAACCTAATCCACTCAAGTGGAGTAAGTCCATCAGGTGCATTTAAAAGCATATCTTTTTCCAAGGCCGCCATGAATAAGTTGGCATAAGATGGTGCCATAGGTGTGCCCATAGCAGTTCCGTGCGTTTGTAGGTAGTATTGCCCGTTAAATTCAAAGTAGTTGTTGTTAAGTATTAATTCGAGAGTATCGTGAAGGACGTCAAGGTTAGCGTTGTGAAGGGTGTTGTGTTTTTTAAGTAGATTAATTGATGCGGAAATGCCTTCGTCGTTCGGTATGTTGGTATAAAGGCTTTTAACGTCGATTGTCAGGAGTATGATGTTGGCCGGGATATTGTTGTTCAGTAGGAATATTCGTTTTAAGAAGTCAGTAGAATCTTTGACATATGAATCGATGTTGTTCATCATTGGTTTTAAGTAAAAATCAGCGTACTCAGATAGCCTGACGGTCGGACCTCCGCAACCGGATATTATAGGTCTTCCTGGCACGTCAGGTTTATGTATTTTTGGAAGCAAGTAAAGAGTTGGTTTCCGGGTTTGTTTATCAATGTGTAGAAATTTAAATGTAGTGTAATCAATCAGTTGTTTGTTATGTATTGTTTCAACAAACTTGTTGATGTCAGTAATTAACTGTGGAAATGGGTCAGTTGTTATTAGTTTGTAGTGTCTATCATTATTTAGTTGTTTGTACGCTTCAGTTAAGTATATGATTCCCTTGACCAGATCACAATGGCACCGCCTTTATCCGCTGGTTTTACAATGAGATCGTTGTTGTCCCGAAGGGATTTTAGTGATTTCTGTTGTTCGTTCGAGATGTTGCGTTGTGTGCGGTTATTGTTGTCGTCTTTGTTGGTTTTGAGGTCATTGAAAACCAGAGATATATATTCTAATAGATTTATTATTAGTGTTGTCGGGTATTGGTGGTGTAAAGTCGCTTTTTGTTTTGAAAGGATGTTTGCAAGGGTTGTTAGTTTTCCTAAAGAAGTATTTCAGATACATGTTACGTCGGTATTGAAGGAAGGATGTATATATGGTTCGGTATGTTGTGGGTGGTGGCTTGGGGACGAACTTAAGTCCCTTGGATAAAATATCTTTAGTGGTCTCGTTGATGTACTTGTCGCGTATGGTAGAAAAAATCTTAGTTTTATTTTTGTACCTGTTGTTGTTGTGGTTACGTTTTGTGCCTATAGGTGTTCCAGTAGGTCGGGTTTGCGAATTGTTATCATTTTGGTCTGTTGTGTTTCATTCTGTGCTGGTGGTAGTTCTGTATGTGTCCTGGTGTCAGAAAATTCCGTATCTGTTGTTGTATGTCATTTGTAATTAGGTTGTTGGTATTACTGATGTTGTTGTTGACACTGGTTCCGATATGTGTTGGTAGAGGTGATTGAATGTGGGATAGGGAATAAGTTTGATTGGCTGGTGGTTGATTCAATGTGTGAGAAGATGTTGATCGTGATTGTTGTGTGTTGTCGTACAATGTTATCTTTCTGGACTTCTGTAGGTTGGATCGGATTCAAACAGAACACGGTTTCACCCAGTTTTAATGTTTTTTTCTATTAAAACAGGCCCATGGCTCGACAGTGTGGTGCGTTCGACATTTACCCCAAAACCGGGAAATTTTTATGTCGTGTGGTGGTAGTGGATCGCTGAACCTTTGGAAATAGTACGTTTTTGTCTACCTTCTCTTTGTTTGCTGAGTTGCGACAATCGAGGGCGAGAGGGCTTTTTTTAGGCGACAGTTCATTTTCCACAAACGTTTGAATGAGGCGTTAATTCCGTTTGAACCAATCAGCTGTTGTGGTCTAGTGGTTACCACACATGTCTAAATCTTTAGAACATGCAATTTAATCGAGTGAAAGGCCAAATAATTTACTAGTAATATACCCAATTCATCTCTCGGCATTACTGCCATTATATATACAGAACTCGTGACTAGGCAGAGCACTGCACTAGCATCGCAGGGTCGCGGGTTCAATTCCAGCCGGAAGGCCTTGAAGTTGCATTTTTCGCAACTGGTCCCGGTTTGGTTTTAATATATATATATATATTCCAACACTCGAAATTTTCCTTCACCATAAATCCTGAGAACTTGTAGTTTAATCGAGTGAAATGCCAAATATTACTCGAAAACCCCGTTATAACGAATTTGTGGGAAAACGACAAAAGCGTTCGCTATATCGGGGTTTGTTGATAATTATTTAACTTTTGAAAAATTGAAACAGGTATAAGTTGGGCCACACAGCGTTCGATTTAATCTGATTTAAAATATTACACATTCATATGATATCACATGGTTTTTGAGGTTTTTCCTACACGGTACAGTCACTTTTCATATGAATATGAGTTCAATGTCTTTTCTGTGGAACACAATGCTAATGTATTGACATATTTCAGGCCAAGTAACCGGAAAGCGAAGAAACAAAGGTACATTGGTTAGAATTTCCGGCAACCGATACCTTTCAATACAAAAGCCGTCAAAAGTGAAGAAGTTGATGGAATTGATAAAAAACAAAGAGGATAAATTATAAAGCAAAAAGATGCATAAATAAAATGTTGACAAAAATTGTGATTCTTTTAGCTGTTTCGCATTCAACTTATTTCCGTGCGTGATAACATATTCGTTATATCCGAGTAAAGTTGACATTTGGGCCTCTGGATTGTCTTCGTTATAACGGGGAATTCGTTATATCAGGGTTCGTTACAACGGGATTCTGTGCAATACAATTAACTATACCTTTCGCCGAGCCCAAGAATTTTGTTCGTTATACGGGAGGTTCGTTATAACGGTGTTCGTTCAGTAAAGAATAGTGCACCAACCAGACTCTTCATAGCATGTTTCTCTTCGACGTTGTTTATTTCAGTTCTTATCCGTCTCAACGAGTAAGTAAAGATGCGGATGGTCAGTTGATGGGCGTTGTTGGATCCGTAGATCTTTTACAAAACGCAAATCTTTCCACTCAGCCTATATCAGCTCTGGACTGGAGCCCTGACAAGGTACGGTTATTTTTAATATATATATATATTAATTAATATATATATATATATATATATATATATATATTAATATATATATTAATCTTAGGATAAATATCAAAGCCCAGCATAATATTTTGACAATAATATGCTGGGCTTTGATATTTATCCTAAGATTACGATTCCCGCCTACCCAGAATCTTACCCACCACATTACACATATATATACAGAACTCGTGACTAGGCTCTCGGCTCAGAGCACTAGCTGCACTAGCATCGCAGGGTCGCGGGTTCAATTCCAGCCGGTCCCGGTTTGGTCTTAAAATGTATATATTCCAACACTCCAAATTTTCCTTCACCAATAATCTTGAGAACATGTAGTTTGATCGAGTGAAATGCCAAATATTACTTTATATAGCATGATATCCAAGTTTCCAAGCGTAGAGACAATTTACAAATGTTGATATTTTGTGAATATAGTCTAAGTACTTAATTTATAAACATGAATAGCATTTATTATTTGCCTTTTTTGTGTTTCTTCAGGAAGGGCTGGCAGTGTGTACGTCTTTCGACCAGACACTTCGAGTTCTAATCGTCACTAGATTGAACAAGGTTTAGAACAAGATGTGAAGACATTTCTTCGTGGCTTTGGAATTCTACTGTGCTAAACTAGATTGCAACAAGTATGAGAACATTCACTGTACAAAGCATTTTCTTCTTTCTCCATGTTTCTGTGGTGCTAAGAGCGACATACGTCTTTTTAAAGGACATTGGTAACAAACAGGCTTACGAAGGTAATCCAAAGAAACAAAACTGCTCTTGTACAGAACAACAATACTAATTGTAACCAAAGACAATCCTGTAATACTTTGCTTAATTAACTGGAAAGTTGGTGAGATCTCAAGCAGGGTAAACCAGAAGAAATTGTATACTCTGTGGCTGGCCGAGTTTCCGTGGAATGCTTTTTAAAACGTTGTGGTTCAATTGCAAAAAGGAAGACATTGACAAAACTCGAGTTTCAAACTTATAAAGACAAGAGGATGGCCACATAAAAATTTCGCTTTACCCTGCTTGTGACGTCACACGCATATCGAAAATACATCCTAATATACAGCAATTAAACGCTTTACAAGCATTTTTACAACCTCAAACGACCATATTCCGGCTATTTATATATCACGTATTTTGATCTAAAAAGTACTTCTTTTTTTGCTGCCAATGTCCTTTAACGTTTCCCACATGTGATTATATTGTTAACGCTAGGTTGGTATAAATAATTTTTTGCCTGCAGGCAAAGCTTGCCTGCATAATCTCCAATTTTGGGATACTTATACAGGCAAGCTTGCCTTCAAGCTGCCAATATTGACAAGGCCAATGGCCGCGGTTGCAGCATAAGTACTTATAAACAGAGTGAGGAGAGTGTAAGAAAGATAAAAAACAAGAAATATGATGTTATAGGATATTTTTGTTTTAATAACCCTTAAATGGATATTATCTGTCACGACCAGTCCGAAGGAACCACATTTTTGACAATGCGCATCCGTCATTTTTTCTAAATCACCAAATTGGTCAACTTGCAAGGGTGTTCGAGTACAAGATTGGATACACACAAAACTCCTTTTTCTCAACCTTTTCCTGCTTGTTGTTCCTTTGCCATAGACTAAGATGATCTTTCGATGCTATAGTCCTTCTATACAGAATTTATGGCTAGTTATTTTGTTGCCATCTCATCTTGGACTCGATAGGTTAAACTTATCTAGTACAAGATGGGATACCCAAAAAACTCCTGTTTTTCTCAACCTTTTCCTGCTTGTTGCTCCTTTGCCATACACTAAGATGATCTTTCGATGCTATAGTCCTATGCAGAATTTATGTATCGTTATTTTGTTGCCATCCTATCTTGGACTCGAGAAATGAATTATCGAGTACAAGATGGGATACCCACAAAACTCCTGTTTTTCTCAACATTTTCTTGCTTGTTGCTCCTTTGCCATACACTAAGATGATCTTTCGATGCTATTAGTCCTTCTATACAGAATTTATGTATCGTTATTTTGTTGCCATCCTATCTTGGACTCGATAAATTAATTATAGAGTACAAGATGGGATACCCACAAAACTCCTGTTTTTCTCAACCTTTTCCTGCTTGTTGCTCCTTTGCCATACACTAAGATGATCTTTCGATGCTATAGTCCTATGTAGAATTTATGTTTCGTTATTTTGTTGCCATCCTATCTTGGACTCGAGAAATTAATTATCGAGTACAAGATACCCACAAAACTCCTGTTTTTCTCAACCTTTTCCTGCTTGTGGCTCCTTTGCCATACACTACGGAAGTGTTCATTATTTATGGCTGGGGTTGGTAACGAAGAGAAATGAGTTGGGTAGGCCAAACGTATGGCGGGAAAAGGTTGGGTAATATTTGTTGTTGCATTATAAGTATCGGGTAACAAATTTTAAAACAAAATAAATAAAATAAAATAAATCCGGGTTTAATGTCTATAGTTATAATGATAGTGATACAATATAAAACATTGTATGTTCAAAGATTGTTCAAAGATATTGTCAGGTAAAACCTCTTGTTAAACAATATTTTAGGTAGATATATTTTCATGTTTATAAACAGCAACACAAACTTTAACTTCCTTAGAATATTGTAATGATCTGAATATCTCATGCTATATGAACCAATATTTAACATTATAAATATCAGATAAATATCTAAAGGTTAAAGTTAAACTTATAAAAGTTAAAGTTAAAGTTAAACTTAAACTTAAAGTTAAACTTAAAGTTAAAGTTAAAGTTAAAGTTAAAGTTAAAGTTACTTTAACTTTAACTTTAACTTTAACTTTAACTTTAACTTTAACTTTAACTTCAAGTTAAACTTCAAGTTAAACTTCAAGTTAAACTTCAAGTTAAACTTCAAGTTAAACTTCAAGTTAAACTTCAAGTTAAACTTCAAGTTAAACTTCAAGTTAAACTTCAAGTTAAACGTCAAGTTAAACTTCAAGTTAAACTTCAAGTTAAACTTCAAGTTAAACTTCAAGTTAAACTTCAAGTTAAACTTCAAGTTAAACTTCAAGTTAAACTTCAAGTTAAACTTCAAGTTAAACTTCAAGTTAAACTTCAAGTTAAACTTCAAGTTAAACTTCAAGTTAAACTTCAAGTTAAACTTCAAGTTAAACTTCAAGTTAAACTTCAAGTTAAACTTAAAACTTAAACTTAAAACTTAAACTTAAAACTTAAACTTAAAACTTAAAACTTAAACTTAAAACTTAAACTTAAAACTTAAACTTAAAACTTAAACTTAAAACTTAAACTTAAAACTTAAACTTAAAACTTAAACTTAAAACTTAAACTTAAAACTTAAACTTAAAACTTAAACTTAAAACTTAAACTTAAAACTTAAACTTAAACTTAAACTTAAACTTAAACTCGATAAGTTAAACTTATCGAGTACAAGATATGATACCCACAAAACTCCTGTTTTTCTCAACCTTTTCCTGCTTGTTGCTCCTTTGCCATACACTAAGATGATCTTTCGATGCTATAGAACTTCTATGCAGAATGTATGGCTCGTTATTTTGTTGGCATCCAATCTTGGACTCGATAAGATAAAGTTATCCAGTACAAGATATGATACCCACAAATCTCCTGTTTTTTCCAACATTTTCCTGCTTGTAGCTCCTTTACCATACACTAAGATGATCTTTCGATGCTATAGTCCTTCTATACAGAATTTATGGCTCGTTATTTTGTTGGCATCCAATCTTGGACTCGATAAGATGAAGTTAAAGATGGGACACCTACATGCCACAAAACGTCTGTTTTTCTCAACTTTTCACACATTTGCCTCTTTTGTCATACACTAAGATGCTCTTTAGATTCTATAGGCCTTCTATGCAGAATTTATGGCTCGTTATTTTGTTGCCATTCTATCTTTGACACGATAAGTTAAAATTATCCAGTACAAGATATGATACCCACAAAACTCCTGTTTTTCTCAACCTTTTCCTGCTTGTTGCTCCTTTGCCATACACTAAGATGATCTTTCGATGCTATAGTCCTTCTATGCAGAATTTATGGCTCGTTATTTTGTTGGCATCCTATCTTGGACTCGATAAGAGATAAGATAAAATTATCGAGTACAAGATGGGATACCCACAAAACTCCTGTTTTTCTCAACCTTTACCTCTGGCTCTTTTGCCATACACTAAGATGCTCTTTAGATTCTATAGACCTTATATACAGAATTTATGGATCGTTATTTTGTTGGCATTCGATCGTGGACCCGAGAAGTTAAAATTGAAGATGGGATACCCACAAAACTCCTGTTTTTCTCAACCTTTTCCTGCTTGTTGCTCCTTTGCCATACACTAAGATGATCTTTCGATGCTATAGAACTTCTATGCAGAATGTATGGCTCGTTATTTTGTTGGCATCCTATCTTGGACTCGATAAGATAAAGTTATCTAGTACAAGATGGGATACCCACAAAACTCCTGTTTTTCTCAACCTTTTCCTGCTTGTTGCTCCTTTGCCATACACTAAGATGATCTTTCGATGTCATAGAACTTCCATGCAGAATTTATGGCTCATTATTTTGTTGCCATTCTATCTTGGACACAAAAACAAACAACAACAACAGACGTTTCACGGCCGTTTTCCCCGCTTACGCAGGGGTTGGCCGGTGGATCCCCACGACAGTTTCCTCCACTTTCCACGATCATGTGCATCTTCCCTCTTCAGCCCACTCTCTCTCATATCCCTCTCCACTACCTGGCTCCATGTCATCCTTGGCCTTCCTCTTCCTCTTGCACCATCAACCTCAAGCGACATACACCTCTTCACCCAGTCACCATCATCTTTCCGCAGCACATGTCCCAGCCACCTTAATCGACTCCTCTTTACCACGTCAGACACCGATTCAATGCCCATTCTTTCCCTCAGCTCCTCACTAGACACTCTATATCTCAGCGATACGCCACACATCCACCGCACCATCCGCATAGTTAAGTTAAAAACGATAACTTAAAATTATCTAGTACAAGATGGGATACCCACAAAACTCCTGTTTTTCTCAACCTTTTCCTGCTTGTTGCTCCTTTGCCATACACTAAGATGATCTTTCGATGCTATAGAACTTCTATGCAGAATTTATGGCTCGTTATTTTGTTGCCATCCTATCTTGGACTCGATAAGATAAAGTTATCTAGTACAAGATGGGATACCCACAAAACTCCTGTTTTTCTCAACCTTTTCCTGCTTGTTGTTCCTTTGCCATACACTATGCAGAATTTATGGCTCGTTATTTTGTTGGCATCCTATCTTGGACTCGATAAGAGATAAGATAAAATTATCGAGTACAAGATGGGATACCCACAAAACTCCTGTTTTTCTCACTTGTTGCTCCTTTGCCATACACTAAGATGATCTTTCGATGTTATGCAGGTAGTCCTTCTATACATAATTTATGGCTCGTTATTTTGTTGGCAGCCCATCTTGGACTCGATAAGTTAAAGATGGGACACCTATACATGCCACAAAACTTCTGATTTTCTCAACTTTTCATACATTTTGCTCTTTTGTCATACACTAAGATGCTCTTTAGATGTATGCTATAGTCCTTCTAGTGGTCTAGTGGTTACCACACATATCTATGAGCTGGGATCCTGGGTCGGACGACCACTCAGGGTCTTAAAATAATTGGGGAGAAGGTGCTGCCTTTGCAATAACACCAGCAAATGGTAAGATGTTCGGGTTTTCTGAGAAAACGACCTTAAATCGTAGGCCCTCGGAATCCCTATCAGTTGGGTTTTCCGTTCACCTAAGAGTGATAAACTAATCATACGCATACCTCATCCAAAACTCTGTGTCTAAAGCTCTGTAATGCCTCGACGTTTTTCAAGGCCTAATGGGAAATATTCCACCCTGCAATTCATATAGTAATAGTTTAAAAAATACAGTTCTAATTTATACATGAACGAACTTTATACAATTCAAAATGCCAAATCATACCTGATAGCAGAAACCTATATGCATGCTGTTACAATTCCAGTTACAATAAAATAAAAAAATATATTTTTGCCATTGTTTCCGTATGTTTAAAGCGGTAAAACATGATGTTAATTCTCACGAAAGCACATGTGTTTTATATTCTTGTTTTAAAATACATATTACATATTTTACTGACCCACTGATTCATGTCTTATACCTATGTGAGGAAATAAGGTCACCACGCTTTTTGTTTAGTGCTAAATTTTGAACAGATACCTTCAACAAACCGCAAAGAATATGCGAGAATCTCGCCACTTCCCATTGAATTATTGTCTGTTGACAATGTTTATCGTATAGTGATTAAACACCTATACTTAACTCGTTATTTCACGTTGTTAAAGCACGAGGTGTCCCTATAAGATATATATCTCCCAAGGTGATTGACTATCGATGTTACAAACTTTACACAAAGAATCATTCCTGGCCCACCTTAGCGCTATTAATTGGAATGTTACTGATGAACAGTTCACAGTTGGCAATCTGCAGTAGCAGTATGGAACCATTTGTTTTCTGACAAAGCAAAAAAACATATTAATAGACAAACAAACATGTTCAAACAGGATCGTGACTATATACAATTATCAGAAGGCAGTGAAAACAAATTCGCCATATCAATGGCGAATGTTTATCGGAAAATAAAAGCTTATCTAAATATACAGATGAAAAACTATAAGCTGATTTCTATCTGGACCTGATGAACAGAAATAAAGGAAATGCTTCATGGAGAACTAGCATAGCCAAATATTCAAAAGTCACAGTCATCTGCACGTATTGAAGTGAACGATAGGCAGATCGGAAGGCCTTGAAGTTGCATTTTTCGCAACTGGTCCCGGTTTGGTCTTAAAATGTATGTGTTCCAACACTCGGAATTTTCCTTCACCATAAATCCTTTCAACATGTAGTTTGATCGAGTGAAATGCCAAATATTACCGATATTATATATATATACCGATAATAAATCGATTGTCAAGGTTTTGAATAACCATTTTTCCACAGTTGAATACAAATTGGCCGCTAGGATAGAAACTGGACATGAATATCTTTGCTCAAGGTCTGTGACAAATGGCAAACCTAATGAGAGATCTGATGCATGTTTGCCTTTCACAAGTGCACGAACAATTTGAGCTTAAACAACTGAAGCATGCAGTTATAAAAACAAACAAAGCCATCGGCCATAAGCGCAAGGCTGCTAAAAGATACTTCAATTGTTATATGGCCTGCCATTCTAACAAATATGCAGCCATACGCAAAACCCACCCATCTGAAGGACAACTTCAAAGGTTTCGAAGTTCAACAAAAAGAGACGAATTATAATGGCAATTCCTTTGTTTTGATGATAGGTCGTTGCGCTTATGGTTGCAAGTGGTGTATTCAACTGTCCCTTCCTTATGAAAATTGGGAAAGTATCTGCATTCTTCAAATCAGATGAACGAGGAAACCCCAATAAAAGTACAGCCCTGCAATTACCATATACCGACTGTCAGTAAAATCTTAGAGAAAGCTCTCCATCTGCAAGTTTATCGTTCTCTCTGATAAATCCAAGACAGTTTGGCTTTAGACACAGCGGAGACACTCTCCACACCTGAGACACTCCACACCTGAGTCATCACTTGCACATTTTGGTTATACATGTAGTATTTTTGATTTTATTATGATATAATTAGTTTTATAACTAACCTAAGTAACTTTAAGAATGTATTGTTTTAAGAGCATTGAGACTATTGTAATAATGCTCCTAAAACGTCTTTATTATTATTATTATTATTATTCCCGGTAATATGGACAATGGTCTTGTCACAGGCATCGTATTCCTTGATTTGTCAAAGACTTTCGACACGGTTGACCCATGTATATACATATGCGAGAGAAACCAAGTCACCACGTTGGCCAGTGCTTTTTGTTCAATGTTTTTTTTCAATGTTTTTTTCCTCATATGCCTGCCCCAGTTGGAGTAACTCAAGGAAACGTGATAGGACAACTATACTCTAATATGTGAATAATTTACCATCTAATGTCAAAGACTGCATGTGCAGAGGTCTCCATGACACGAAAATCTATAGTACTGCTATACTAGAGCCCAAGAACTTGAACGTAAGTTAAAATTAAGTTTAATAGCAATTTATTGACATTAAAGGTAGATAAATGCTAAATGCAGATAAAAGCTGACTCTTATAAATATCTAAGAGGAGTAAAAAATCACCAGTCTATGACTTTGACGGATCGTATTTATCCAATAAGTAAAAAAGTCAATCAAAAGCTTGGCATGATACGACGTATCAAACATCTGTTGCGTTTGCACAAAATACCATTATTTATACATTACGTAGATGTAGTATGGGATGATAAAAACAACGATGTACTTATAGACCACCTTCAAGTTCTTCAGAACAATGTTGCTAGGCTGATTCTTGACCTTCCTTGTGGATCTTCTACTTCACAAACGATATAGCTTCTTAAATTAATAATGGAGACCACTGACGGATCGTCGGCGTTACCTGTATGTTACCTGCCTGCATAAATCGGTTTATATGACAACGTAGATTTTAATTTCGTTTACAGAAAAACAGAACTATTCATAATCATAATACTGCATGAGAACTTACATTTACCTCTTGCCCGAACGAATTGCGGCAAACGTAGATTTATTGATCACGTCGTCTTAAGGACTGGGATGAAACTTAGCCCATGCCGAATTTCCCCATGTATATCGAAAGTTGTATCGAAATATTGCGACGTACCGTTTGACCAGTTCTTTACTGACTGGAATTTTGTGTTTTCTAGACGATGTTGACTGCAACGAAAAGGCAGAGAGCTTTCCCCGCCCATCGTCGTCTTGTATTTTGCTTATTCAAATCATGAGGGTTATTTCACGTTTTCGTTTAACATTTGAAGTCCCTTTCTTATACTTATCTTCTTTTAAACAACAATTTTACCCTTTGTTAAGCACTATATATCACTGTACAGTTCACCAAAGAGTACAGATGGTATTAATACGAACAGAAAAAGATGTTGTATATGGATATTCGCGAATGTGGTGACTTGCTATTACAGTTATGAATTCCTGTAATTATGAATGCCAGTCAACTCAACATGTCCAATATATTTATTGTTTCAGGACGTAAAATTTAGCTTACCTTGACTGTTGTCCACGTCGTAAATTTCGAGTGCCACAGCGAACGGAAATTTACTCGTATAACGCCATGCGAATGGTCGGATTGAATTTTCTCGTCTCTATTGGGGTGTGCCGGAACTAAAGACTGTAACTGAAGCCAACATGGGTGCTGACATGTAGGTATATGCCCCAGTACTTTTTAAGTTGCCTGTGTAATAGAGAAATTAAGTTCGATGGAATATAGGTTGTAAAAAAACAACATTAACTAAGGCAAAAATCAAACAATATCACTCTATTTCAAGCTTATATTTATTGCAAAGAGTAGCACGAAACACAGAAAAGATTAATCCACAAATGAATGATCACAACTTCTTTTTAGGATCAACAATAATTTGGGGAAAACATCTAGTTTCACATTGAAACATTTTCAAACTGGAAGACATTTTAGAGGAACAGTAACAGAAGAGCATTGTCAAATCAAATATCTGTTGCGAAAAACTCAAATAACAGTAAATTAGTCATCAAACCATTAACTCGGACACTATTTTGTTCATCTTCAGTCTTTATTAGATTCAAAAGATAAAAATACATATCTTAAGTTACAGTATAAATATATAAAAAGAGATAAAAATTATTTACATTATATGAATAAATTATAGTTATAAATAAGTCTATTTATAAACGATGACTTAAAACGTTCTGTGTTGACATTAGGGCGTTGACTGGTCATTTTTCTCAATGAATAGATGGTAGACTTCTTTTTAGGCAGTAAATCATATAAAGGGGAACCTTGCTTAGAAGCAGCTTTAACATTTTCCTATCCTGCTTTTCTAACATATCTTTAATATTTACAGGTTGTGATGTATATTTACGGTTGTAACATCGATCTAGGACCTATTGTACGGTATTTAGCTCAGCTACAGATGAACCGTAGACAGAAAGGCCATAGCTAAAATTTGGAAGTACTATACGGACTGAAACAAATGATCTACCTCACGCTGCCGACTATCCCTCCACTCGGAGTGTTCTTATTACATATAGGCATTTGTTAGCTTTAACTAATTTACATGACTAGTGAACCTACTATCTTGTAAAGTAACACCCAAAATAGTAAGTTCTTTACACTGAGGAATGTTATTCACTCTATCGAGTTGATCATTGTAGCCCTTCTTTCGTATAGTAAGTTTTTTTACATTTTCTTGGGTTACAAGCCATGCAGTTATTCTCTAACCAACTCAAGAACTTCGGCTTCCAAATCGGGACTATTATATTTGAGTCATCGGCATATTTATAGAGATCGTCCTCATATAAATTTATCTATTACTTACTAATACAACGAGAGTTAAGCATGATAAACGCAATTAACTAATGATTCAATGATTGTAATCGATTCAGATTGTAGTTGACGGCTTTAGCTTCAACAACCGACAGAGCAGCGGGAAGGAAAGGCAGCCCACAAAATCAATCCAAAACTGGATAAGTTTTTAATTTGGTCTTGAATTATTCAAAATTTATCACGATATATTCAAGTTGAATATTCCAGATAAATTTTGGGCAATGTCCATGTTCTAGCTGACACCCATAGACCTTATTCCAAAATGGTGGCCATATGTGCATTTAAATTAACCCTTATAGCCTTATAGTCTTTTGAATTTCGTTCACAATAACTGTTTTACTTACGGAAATCAGAATACACCTTTTAAAAATGTTATTCTATAAACATTTTTGTTATATACCAAGTGTCAAAGTCCAATTTTTTAGCTTTTTGATTGGACAAAAAGTCTTCGCGTGGCGGTCCGAAAATCGTTCTGTTTCCCGCGTAATCTGATAGGAACGGACGGGACCGTTATTTTGTTGCCATCCCATCTTGGACTCGATAAGTTAAAATTATCTAGTACAAGATGGGATACCCACAAAACTCCTGTTTTTCTCAACCTTTTCCTGCTTGTTGCTCCTTTGCCATACACTATACAGAATTTATGGCTCGTTATTTTGTTGCCATTCTATCTTGGACACGATAAGTTAAAATTATCGAGTACAAGATGGGATACCCACAAAACTCCTGTTTTTCTCAACCTTTTCCTGCTTGTTGCTACTTTGCCATACACTAAGATGATCTTTCGATGCTATAGTCCTTCTTGGTTACCACACATATCTATGAGCTGGGATCCTGGGTCGGACCACCACTCAGGGTCTTAAAATAATTGGGGAGAAGGTGCTGCCTTTGCAATAACACCAGCAAATGGTAAGACGTTCGGGTTTTCTCTGAAAACGACCTTAAATCGTAGGCCCTCGGAATCCCTATCAGTTGGGTTTTCCGTTCACCTAAGAGTGATAAACTATTCATACTCATACCTCATCCAAAACTCTGTGTCTAAAGCTCTGTAATGCCTCGACGTTTTTCAAGGTCTAATGGGAAATATTGCACCCTGAAATTCATATAGTACTAGTTAAAAAAATACAATTCTAATTTATACATGTACGAACTTTAAGCAGAAACCTATATGCATGCTGTTCAGAGGCGTAGGAACGTATTTTGAAATCTAAAAGCTCTAGAAAATTTTGAAATCTAGAAGCTCGGAAAGACAATTTGCAGAAATTTGAGCAAACTTTTTCATCTAATTCTACAGCGATCATAGTTCAAATGAATCCAAGAATTGCCTGCTGCCTCTTACCAGGTAACGCCATTTTTGCACCTAGTACTGACAGAAGGGTCTGGGAATCAATCTAATACTCACGTGGCAAGGGGTTGGCTGGCTAACACTTCAGGTTATACCCGTTTTTAAAATCTCGTGTAGATGAAGCCCGTAGGTAGATTACCTTAACTCTTAAGTAGCTTCTCTCCTAGCCTTTATAGTCGTACTAATACAATTGAGAAAAAAAACCATTAAATTTAACAACGCTTGTCCTGATTTTTTGGGGGGCTCAGACCCCCCATTTCAAATTTTGGGGGCTTCAGCCCCATGATGCTGCTACAACCAGTTACAATAAAATAAAAAATTATATTTTTGCCATTGTTTCCGTATGTTTAAAGCGGTAATACATGATGTTAATTCTCACGAAAGCACATGTGTTTTAACACATTCTTGTTTTAAAACACTTGTCTGTTGCAAGGTTTTGTTCATATTTTACTGACCCACTGATTCATGTCTTATACCTATGTGAGAGAAACAAGGTCACCACGCTTTTTGTTCAGTGCTAAATTTTGAACAGATACCTTCAACAAACCTACAAGAATATGCGAGAGTCTCGCCACTTGCCATTGACTTATTGTCTGTTGACAATGTTTATCGTATAGTGATTAAACACCTATACTTAACTCGTTATATCGCGTTGTTAAAGCACGAGGTGTCACTATGAGGTATATATCTCCCAAGGTGATTGACTATCGATCTTACATACTTTACACAAAGAATCATTCCTGGCCCACCTTAGCGCTATTAATTGGAATGTTATTGATGAACAGTTCACAGTTGGCAATCTGCAGTAGCAGTATGGAACCATTTGTTTTCTGACAAAGCAAAAAACATATTAATAGACAAAAAAACATGTTCAAACAGGATCGTGACTATATACAATTATCAGAAGGCAGTGAAAACAAATTCGCCATATCAATGGCGAATGTTTATCGGAAAATAAAAGCTTATCTAAATATACAGATGAAAAACTATAAGCTGATTTATATCTGGACCGGGAACTAGCATGGCCAAATATTCAAAAGTCACAGTCATCTGCACCTTGTATTGAAGTGAACGATATGATATATATATATATATATACCGATAATAAATCGATTGTCGAGGTTTTGAATAACCATTTTTGCACAGTTGAATACAAATTGGCCGTTAGGATAGAAACTGGACATGAATATCTTTGCTCAAGGTCTGTGACAAATGGCAAACCTAATGAGAGATCTGATGCATGTTTGCTTTTCACAAGTGCACGAACAATTTCAGCTTAAACAACTGAAGCAGTTATAAAAACAAATAAAGCCATTGGTCATAAGCGCAAGGCTGCTGAAAGATACTTCAATTGTTATATGGCCTGCCATTCTAACAAATATGCAGCCATACGCAAAACCCACCCATCTGAAGGACAACTTCAAAGGTTCGAAGTTCAACAAAAAGAGACGAATTAATGGCAATTCCTTTGTTTTGACGATAGGTCGTTGCGCTTATGATTGCAAGTGATGTAGTCAACTGTCCCTTCCTTATTTTGGGAAAGTATCTACATTCTTCAAATCAGATGAACGAGGAAACCCCAATAAAAGTACAGCCCTGCAATTACCATACTACCGACTGTCAGTAAAATATTGGAGAAAGCTCTCCATCTGCAAGTTTATAGTTCTCTCTGATAAATCCAAGAAAGTTTGGCTTTAGACACAGCTGAGACACTCTCCACACCTGAGTCAGCACTTGCACATTTTACCGACACTAACAATAGTTTTAATCAGCACTTAAGACTTTCCTTTTTTCGAATTAATAGTTTTTGTAGTTATCATATAGTTTTATTAGTTATACATGTAGTATTTTTGATTTTATATAATGGTGTGATTGGTTTTATAACTAAAGTAACTTTAAGAATGTATTGTTGTAAGAGCATTGAGACTATTGTGTAATGCTCCTAAAACATCTTTATTATTATTATTATTCCCGGTAATATGGACAATGGTCTTGTCACAGGCATCGTATTCCTTGATTTGTCAAAGACTTTCGACACGGTTGACCCACTCATGATTCATGTCTTATACATGCATGTCTTATTCATGTCTTATTCATGTCTTATTCATGTCTTATTCATGTCTTATTCATGTCTTATACATGTTTATTCATGTCTTATTCATGTCTTATACATTCATGTCATTACATACCTGCCTGCATAAATCGGTTTATATGACAACGTAGATTTTAATTTCGTTTACAGAAAAACAGAGCTATTCATAATCGTAATACTCGCAACTGCATGAGAACTTACATCTACCTCGTGCCCGAAGGAATTGCGGCAAACGTAGATTTATTTATTACGTCGTCTTAAGGACCGGGATATGAAACTTAGCCCATGCCGAATTTCCCCATGTATATCGAAAGTTGTATCGAAATATTGCGACGTACCGTTTGACCAGTTCTTTACTGAGTGGATTTTTGTGTTTTCTAGACGATGTTGACTGCAACGAAAAGGCAGAGAGCTTTCCAGCCCATCGTCGTCTTGTATTTTGCTTTTTCAAATCATCATGAGGATTATTTCACGTTTTCGTTTAACATTTGAAGTCCCTTTCTTATACTTATCTTCTTTTAAACAACAATTTTACCCTTTGTTAAGCACTATATATCACTGTACAGTTCACCAAAGAGTACAGATGGTATTAATGCGAACAGAAAAAGATGTTGTATATGGATATTCGCGAATGTGGTGACTTGCTATTACAGTTATGAATTCCTGTAATTATGAATGCCAGTCAACTCAACATGTCCAATATATTTATTGTTTCAGGACGTAAAATTTAGCTTACCTTGACTGTTGTCCACGTCGTAAATTTCGAGTGCCACAGCGAACGGAAATTTACTCGTATAACGCCATGCGAATGGTCGGATTGAATTTTCTCGTCTCTATTGGGGTGTGCCGGAACTAAAGACTGTAACTGAAGCCAACATGGGTGCTGACATGTAGGTATATGCCCCAGTACTTTTTAAGTTGCCTGTGTAATAGAGAAATTAAGTTCGATGGAATATAGGTTGTAAAAAAACAACATTAACTAAGGCAAAAATCAAAACAATATCACTCTATTTCAAGCTTATATTTATTGCAAAGAGTAGCACGAAACACAGAAAAGATTAATCCACAAATGAATGATCACAACTTCTTTTTAGGATCAACAATAATTTGGGGAAAACATCTAGTTTCACATTGAAACATTTTCAAACTGGAAGACATTTTAGAGGAACAGTAACAGAAGAGCATTGTCAAATCAAATATCTGTTGCGAAAAACTCAAATAACAGTAAATTAGTCATCAAACCATTAACTCGGACACTATTTTGTTCATCTTCAGTCTTTATTAGATTCAAAAGATAAAAATACATATCTTAAGTTACAGTATAAATATATAAAAAGAGATAAAAATTATTTACATTATATGAATAAATTATAGTTATAAATAAGTCTATTTATAAACGATGACTTAAAACGTTCTGTGTTGACATTAGGGCGTTGACTGGTCATTTTTCTCAATGAATAGATAGTAGACTTCTTTTTAGGCAGTAAATCATATAAAGGGGAACCTTGCTTAGAAGCAGCTTTAACATTTTCCTATCCTGCTTTTCTAACATATCTTTAATATTTACAGGTTGTGATGTATATTTACGGTTGTAACATCGATCTAGGACCTATTGTACGGTATTTAGCTCAGCTACAGATGAACCGTAGACAGAAAGGCCATAGCTAAAATTTGGAAGTACTATACGGACTGAAACAAATGATCTACCTCACGCTGCCGACTATAACCCTCCACTCGGAGTGTTCTTATTACATATAGGGATTTGTTAGCTTTAACTAATTTACATGGCTAGTGAACCTACAGTTATCTTGTAAAGTAACACCCAAAATAGTAAGTTCTTTACACTGAGGAATGTTATTCACTCTATCGAGTTGATCATTGTAGCCCTTCTTTCGTATAGTAAGTTTTTTTACATTTTCTTGGGTTACAAGCCATGCAGTTATTCTCTAACCAACTCAAGAACTTCGGCTTCCAAATTGGGACTATTATATTTGAGTCATCGGCATATTTATAGAGAGCGTCCTCATATAAATTTATCTATTACTTACCAATACAACGAGAGTTAAGCATGATAAACGCAATTAACTAATGATTCAATGATTGTAATCGATTCAGATTGTAGTTGACGGCTTTAGCTTCGACAACCGACAGAGCAGCGGGAAGGAAAGGCAGCCCACAAAATCAATCCAAAACTGGATAAGTTTTTAATTTGGTCTTGAATTATTCAAAAATTTTCACGATATATTCAAGTTGAATATTCCAGATAAATTTTGGGCAATGTCCATGTTCTAGCTGACACCCATAGACCTTATTCCAAAATGGTGGCCATATGTGCATTTAAATTAACCCTTATAGCCTTATAGTCTTTTGAATTTCGTTCACAATAACTGTTTTACTTACGGAAATCAGAATACACCTTTTAAAAATGTTATTCTATAAACATTTTTGTTATATTTTTGACTACTGCTGTGAAGTATGGGATGTATTTGGCGAAACTCAATCAAAACGACTCCAAAAACTGCAAAATAGAGCAGCTAGAATTATTCTGAATATAAGCAATGACGTAGATCATACGATTGCTTTGCGTGCTTTGGGCTGGGAGCCACTTCAAACAGAAAGGAAAAAAGCTAAAGCAAAAATGATGTATAAGTTATTAAACAAAATGGGTCCCAAATCACTCACAAATCTATTTTCGTATAAGAGTGAGAAAACTAATTATCACCTTCGGGACATTTCAAGTGGTCTTTGTTTACCAAAACCACGTACAAATAACATGAAAAATAGTTTTATGTACGACGGAGCACACCTTTGGAATTCTATTCCAAAAGAAATTAGGGAAAGCAAGTCACTTTCTTCCTTTCGAAATAAAATCGCTGCTCACATCAGTGCGTAAAAACTATTGTAAACAATTTACCTGTAAATAGTCTAAAACTTTCATTAATTTGTTACTATTTAAATAATTCATATCTCTTAAAACTTATATATTTTGTAAATAGCTTATCATATTCTACATGTAAAATTATTTTCTGGCACACGCCCCCCGTGGAAATCAGCTGCGGTTGAACTCCTACTATATACCAAGTGTCAAAGTCCAATTTTTTAGCTTTTTGATTGGACAAAAAGTCTTCGCGTGGCGGTCCGAAAATCGTTCTGTTTCCCGCGTAATCCATGACAAGGGAAAAATAAAACCGTTGTTACCACTAGAGTATTAACTGCTCCAAGCAATGTCGCAGTTTCATGCAACTTGACCAAGGGCGTCAATCCTGGGGGGGACGGGGGGGATGTATCCCCCCACTTTTTGACCAATGTATGATTACCCCTTCTGACTTTCCGCAAACGATGCAGTCATCCCCCCCACTTTCAGACACGGATTTTCGCGCTTGAACTTGACTCACAAAGTTTTGCAATCTTTGTCTTTGTGACATAGTATGCATGCGCATCCAGTCGTCAAAGAGGAAAATTGCTAGACAAGTTGCACATCGGGATGTTACACTGTGCAATGCTGAAAATAGTTACTGCAATCATTGCAGAAAGTACTGTAGAACTAGATAATACTCGTCACAGTATTAGGGTTAGAATTAGGAAACCAGCCCTGGGTACGAGGTTGGGCGTGTTTTGTGTCTCGTTACAGTATTAGGGTTTCCCTCTTATGCATTTATTGTGTCATTCACATCACAGTGTATATAAACGTAAAACTAATTTGTGTTATAATATAAAAAAACATATTAGTTATAACATAAAGACAATGTTGTGTCCTAAAAGGCAATAGGTTACTTCTCATATATTAAATGCATACATTTTGTAATAAAAACGCTTTTCTGGAGTCATCTACACGACAGAGTCACAGAGAACCCTTAATTTTTTTATTCGCACACTGGTATTTGACTATTCATTACTTCTTCCCAATGGCAAAGAAAAATCCCCAAAAACGCACTGTTTTTACCTATGCAGGTGCGCAATTTCAGGAATTACCAGGCGCGCCTGCCATTTTTAGGTACTCTGTCAGCGGAGTCCTTTAGAATAGAAAAGGATAAACAGATACTGTTCATGTGAATCGATTTTGAAGTGAAAGATGTCGAGTTCGTTGACGTTATTTGCCTGCATTGAAAACGTAGACCGTGTTATCTCTTGTTTACGTCAACTGGATGAGGAAGAAGAGATTGAAAAACACCCAGAAACAGGTTTGTAGTTGTTGCATGCATGTAGAGGTAGACTGTAGTAGTGTTGAACTCAGTCTCAGTAACTAGATATTACTATTGTAGTGATCTAACTGGAAATTGTAGGGATGGTAAAAGAGGATGCCTGATTATTAGCAGTGATAGAAAAATCAATGTTATGCCAAATGGCAAAAATATATTGGTGTCAGTTTGGCATGGCATAAAATACTTAACAAATAGATTCCATTTTGCCATTGTCTGTTCAGTTATAGATGCACAGATGACGTCAGAACGTGGTAAGAACAAAAAAGTGGCCCACGAGACGATAGTCTAGTGGGTCATTGATGTTCTTACCACGTTCTGACGTCCTCTGTGCATCTATAACTGAACAGACAACGGCAAAATGGAATCTATTTGTTTTATACAATAAAAATTGGAAACAAACTATTCAAAAGGCTTATTAGCTATTTGGCGGCATGAAAAAAGATAAAAGCAGTCGGCTAACGTGTCTGGCGTCAGCTGACGTGATCCGTGCATCTGTCCTCTAATAGATCATGGCCAACAACCAATGAGAATGCGCGTAGTAAACAAGTTATTGTATAAAAGTAAATAGATTGGCCTAATAATGGTTTCAATACTAATTGATGACTTGCACATTATGTCACGGTAGCCATGTTGGTGGAACTTAAACAAAAGAATATCATTAACTTCTTTTGTTTGTGGTTACCAACATGGCCACCAAACTTTTGTCTTCGGAGTCTCAAAGGATGGGTTGCAAGTCAAGAATTTATTTCTCACCTTAGCTTGATAAAGTTATTTTTCCTTAAGAAAGGCAGCTACAGGTTATAATATCCTTACATGTATATACATTTTTGTTTAATATATCATCGAACCTGTAATCTTGATTACAATCAAGATTACAGGTTCGATGATATATATTGATTGTAATATTTTTATATGCTATATTCTTAGGTTAGGAGAGCCACTGGTTTGTCAGTTTATCTGTTATGTGTCACCCTCTTGAAATAAAGTTATTATTATTATTATTATTATTATTATAATCTTCTGATTGCAGGTGAGACGCTCTAACCATTGAGCTAACAGCAATCAGAAGGTTACAGGTTCGATTCCTGTACGGGACTCAGAATAATTTTTCTGAGCATATGAGCTTGATGATCGTCCACGTATCGTCTGTCTACTCCGAGCTCTCTCACATTCACTACAACATTGTGTATATTAACGCATTCAAGCGTTACCAATATATAGTGACTGCTGCATAGGCAGTGCATATATCAATCGAACCAGTACATCATTATAACATTCGCTCTCCATCTGAGTCTCGTTAGCTCAATGCAGGTTAGAGCGTCTCACCAGCAATCAGAAGGTCACAGGTTCGATTCCTGTATGGGACTCAGAATCATTTTTCTGAGGATATGAGCTTGAAGATCGTCCACTTATCTTCTGTCTACTCCGAGCTCTCCCACATTCACTGCAACATTGTGTACTGTATATTAATGCAATGAAGACATTCCCTTCAGCCACAGAGCCCAAGTTGATGACTTTATCAATATGAATACAGTATAAGCTACCAAAGGTTTTTAATAAAATAATGTTACCTGAAGTGACATGTTTACCTTGATGTTACAATCTCTGCATGTTATTGGTGATTGGTCTATTCTACCTACATAGCTGCACCAGGCTCAATAAAAACGACCATATATATACTGTAGATGCAAATTCAGTGGGTAATTTTATTATATTAGTGTTATTTATAGTGAACAGAGGATAAACCTGTATTTTCTCCCCAGTCTGCATAATTTTTTCCTGATCCGGTTTGCAGTCTGCATTTTATATCCAGTCCGGTTTGCAGTCCACAGTCTGCTGATAATATTGATCACCATTGCTGTAATGACTGTAGGAAGTAATTGGAGTGGAGAGCAGTGCTGTAATTAAATTTAGAAGTAGGTGGCCAAAATGTGTTAGTAGCCGGCAATTTTTTTAATGTTATAAATCGAGCGCCGAAGGCGCGAGACTTCTAGGGGGGTCCGGAGGCCTGCTCCCCCGGAAAATTTTGAAATCTAGATTCCCTGAAATGCCATTTCCTGCATTTTGGGAGGTGATTTTACAGAATTCTGAAGATTACAAAACGTCCTATAAAAAATGCACAAAAACAACACATTTCAGGACTAAGCCTGACCATTTTAGAATTGATGGATCTTCTATGTTTCAATTTTGGTATATTTCTAAAGAAGGAAAGTACAGTATCTTGTTTATGAATTATTATCACATTTATCAGTTACAATGTTACGTTATTAACTATACCTTATTAGGATTAATTAAGAAAACTGTATTTTGAATTTCAACCTTAGATATACGTATATATATTATTAAAAAAATACTGTGTGATTCAATAAAGTTCCACGTTTCAACTTGGTGTGACTGTGTTCTTCTGGTAAATTGTAGTGAATACAACTTTTTTGAAATTATACTCAACTGTAAGTATAAGTACAAATTGAAGTATATAATATTGTTATCAGCAATGTTTGCCTTGATTTCTTCGGACTTGCGGCTAAAGAGAGGAATCCAGTCCTGGGGTTAGGATTAGAAAACTAACTTAGAAAACTAAGTAGGCGGGCGGTTAGGGTTAGATAACTAATCTAAAAAACTAATTAGGCACGGGGTTAGGGTTAGAAAACTAATTGTGTGATGGGTTAGGGTCAGAAAACTAGTTAGGCGGGGGGTTAGGGTTAGGATCTTTGTTGTTTTGGGGATTTGGTACAATGGATATGCCGGACTGGATTCCTCTCTTTAGCCACACGTATTTCTTCGGGACAGACGCCATGTTGTTTTGGAAAATCACGCGCAAGCCTGGTAACCATTTAGTGAAAAAGTCCCAGGCTCCTTGACTTACTACTCGGATGTAGGTCAGAAATAAAACATGGAAACTTTACGTACGAGGAACTTTTCTTATGCTGCCAATATTATTTCATCCACAGTAGTCGTGAAGTGAGAAAATGTTATCAAATCTTGAAATGATTGCATGGTGGAAGTTGCTAGTTTGTGGTAACACTACGACCTACGTTTTGTTTATTTAACTTTTGCTGAGACAAAAGTAGGCGGCCCCAGATGTGCAAGTAGCCGGCCGTTTTGGCCGGCTACCGGCCCTTAATGACAGCACTGGTGGAGAGACGACACTGTACGTGGACGATGTCAACCTCAAATGCTCAGATAGGAATTGAAACTCTAACCTTCTGGTTGCTGGTTATATTATGCACTACCAGTACCAGTGGGCCAATGGTAATTTGAGCTACTGGAGTCTGGGACCCAGATGTAGAGGTTACAATGATATATTTGTCTGGATTACGTGATATATGTTTCTGAGTCCCAGACAGGAACCTGTAACGTTCTGATTGCTGGTGAGATGCTCTAACCATTGAGTTTGAAAGATATATGTATATACTGCAGTCACTATATCAGTAATGCTTGGAAAACATTGAGCTTGACAATCGTCCATGTATCATCTGTCTACTCCAAGCTACCATATATACAACACATTGTCATTGTCTATTGCTGTACCTGTCAAAATGTCCAGCACAAATTAATTTGTAATGGCCATACAAAAATTTGTACCTGTCACACATTGGTGTCGCTAGGGGGGGGGGGGGGGGCTGGCATGGGTGGGCACGTGCCCCCCAAAAATTTATTGTGCCCCCCCCATGTGCCCCCCAAATGAGTTTTGGGATATCACATGAGTTTTGGGATATTCAAAATTATGACATATTCCAACAGTCAACCCAAGCAGTCTCCACTCTTCGTTTCTTACTATATACCCGTATGACTGAGCTTGTCATACTACATTGAATATCTTCTTAAAGCATAAATAAATAAATAAATAAACAGTTAATTTCATTTTGTTGTTCTGCCAGTATAGTAGTCCTGGTAATACCTTCCTACATTTATTTACATCCGGGCCATGGTGCCCCCCAATTTTTCCTTAACAAGTGGTGTGCCCCCCCAATTTGAAATGTCTGGCGACGCCACTGCTGTCACGGTACAATTTTGTGTAACATCTCAAAACTTAGCGTAACGTCTCATAACGTAGCGCAATGTCTTAAAACTTAGCGTAACGTCTCCAGTCTTAGCGTAACGTCTCATAACATAACACAATATCTCCAAACTTAGCGTAACGTCTAATAACGTAGCGCAATGTCTTAAAACTTAGCGTAACGTCTCCAGTCTTAGCGTAACGTCTCATAACATAACACAATATCTCCAAACTTAGCATAACGTCTCATAACTTAGCGCAATGTCTCCAAAGCTTAATGTCTCCAAAGCTTAATGTCTCCAAACTTAGCGCAATGTCTCCAAACTTAGCATAATCTGATCAGGTCTCCAAACTTAGCGCAATATCTCAAAACTTAGCGTAATATCTCAAAACTTAGCGTAATGTCTCTCATTGAGATTGAAATGGAAAATTTGTACCGGACAATGTCCGTGACCGGCCGCTATAATATCCAGGCTTGCTATATATACATTGCTGCAGTGGCGTAGCTAGACCAGGGCCTAGAGGGGCCAGGCCCTGGTAAACGTCGTGAACGCCCTAGTAAAAAGTATTTTGGCAAGCATACATGCGATATTTTATTGATCATCTTATAAGTGCCTGATGTCATGATATTTCAAGTATGTTTTTATTTATTTGTAATTTATCCGAAAAGAACACCATACCAATCCTGTCTTCCCATACCAGTGAATCCTGAGACTGGACAAATGGACCATCCTTCCTGACTAAAACTATCATTGCGTGTATTAAACAATAAACCATCCAATGTTCTTTGTCTAATGTTCTATATATAACTCTGATTCCCTGCTCCCTTATTTTTGGCACTAATTAAAGAACAAAGTTTGTCCAACCGAAATTTTTATCGTGTCATCGTTTTTTGCGAACTGCGAAATAAAATATTCTGCTTTCTCAAAATGCTGGAAATGCCATTTCAGAGACTCTAGAGTTTCAACATTTTCTGGGCCCCAAGCTGGCCTCAGACTTCACTCTTGCACGGCGCGATCAAAGTTTTGGCGTGGTGCCCGGGTAATTGAGACGGCTGGCTACGCCACTGCATTGCTGTAATGATTGTGGGTAATGTGGGAACAACTATATTATATACAAACAATACTGTAACTTACTCTACTCCTGAATCTTGGTAGCACACTTGTTCTGATCCTTCAGGCCACTGGGGCCCTTCTCCAGCAGTAACGAATATAAACACAAAAGGTTTTATAACTATTTATTGACTCTTGGTTGATTCGTAAAAAGAGGTGCTGACTTCGGCCTAGCACACTCAACAACAGAATGAAATTGACAAGATAAAAGCCCCCTGGCTTGATTGGAGAACCAATGAAATCCGCCAGATTGAGGAAATGGCGGGAACAAAACAAATGCAATTTTAGACCTAAACTAACAAGGCCGCGAGGTCAGAACAACACTACAATATCATTGACAAAATTGTTGGAACAAACGTATGACGAAAGGTTTATGGCCCCCCTTCCCCCTAAACAATGTTGCAAAACCCCAAAATGTTAACGGTTTGCTCTCAGTTATTTCCCAATAGCTTTCCATCATTGTAAAACCAACATTGAATAGGGGGAGGGGGGGGGGGGGGGGTCGCATGAAAGTAATTATTAAATTTCCCCAAAATAATTATGATGACATACTTTTATCAATTTGTTCCAACTAATTTTGTCAATGATTGTAGCTTTCCTTTAAAACTTAATTTCAGGTTTTTATTCCTTTTGATGATATTTTTATTGCTTTTGATGATATTTAGGCAAGTGGGATCTTGACAATGACCAGTGGACTAATTGGGAGAATGAGAGTGAAAATATTAAGGTATAAATTAATTGGGCCAGAAAGCCGCTTTCTGTAGCTGCAGTGAAATTATATTTCATAAGTTAAATAGAATTGGAAACTGGGACGTTTTAGTAATCATCCAATCGATTAATAATAATAATAGTTTTATTTCTTCAGATTATTACAAAGAGTAAAAATATTTAATTGGAGTTTATGCACAGCCGAGGCTGAGCTTTAAGCTATGACGTTGTGACATGTTGTACATGTTTGAATTTTGTATTTTGTGCTACTAGTTGAACCATAGATTGTTTGTATTTTCGTGAGGTTTTTTGTATTTTCGGATAGTTTTTCTCTTCTGACGTAACGTTTTATATTTTCGGGTGCAATTTTGAATTTTCGGGTACATTTTGTTATTATCCGATAGTTCTTGTATTTTCGGGTACATTTCATCTTCCGGTGTTTTGAATTTTCGGGTACATTTTGTTATCCGATCGTTCTTGTATTTTCGGGTACATTTTCCTCTTCCGGTGTTTTGAATTTCCGGGTACTTCTTGTTATCCGCAATATTTTTCTGTTTTATGGCATGTGCAACTTTTAAACGTATTGACTACTGTGAAAAGTTCTGTTTTTTGAACGTTCTCGCGTTATTTAAAAGGTTCGTAAATGGCGGACGGAACAAGCCTAACGCCAGTGTTGTCGACGGAGGAAATACAGTCTTTGCGAGCTATACGCGAAATATTGCTTGGTGTCATTCGGAGTATTAACTTGGGAAATGTTGACTAGCTCGAACACAGGAGATGCAACACATTTCAGACTTGATTGGTTGCATGGAATAGTAGTGGCCCATCTTCACGACATCCACGGAATCCATTTAATTGGGGCTGCAAGGGACTGTCTAGCCACCAATAACAATGTTATAAACAGAACTTTTCACACTAGTCAATACGTTCAAAAGTTGCACATACGCCAAAAACAGAAAAATATTGCGGATAACAAAATGTACCCGAAAATTCAAAACACCGGAAGAGGAAAATGTATCCGAAAATACAAAAACGATCGGATAACAACTGTATACCCGAAAATACAAGAATTATCGGATAATAACAAAATGTACCCGAAAATTCAAAATACCGGAAGAAGAAGTGTACCCGAAAATATAAAACGTTACGTCAGAAGAGAAAAACTATCCGAAAATACAAAAAACTAGAGGTCAACCGATCATCGGATCGGACATCGGATTTTGCCGATATTTTGCAACATCGGCAAATCATCGGATCGGTAAAATATCACTCCGTGGCCGATGTTTTTGCCGATGTTAAGTTTCTAAATTTTGTCATTTATAAAAAGACAAAAGCTAAAAGACTGCATGACTTAATTTCCTTCTCCTGCTGGGAATTGTGGGAACCTGTTTATTTAGAAAGATAAGGTGCGATTGACGAAAGTCAGACCGGAAATTTCAGAGAGCGACTTGTGAAAATGCAACATTTTTGGCGGCAATTGATAAAAGGAGAATAGTGCGAATAGTCGACGAATAGTGCGAATAGTCTACGAATAGTGCGAATAGTCGGCGAATAGTCGACGAATAGTGCGAATAGTACGCGAATAGTTGGGCAAATACGGCATGTTGTAAAACATGGACTGATAAAACTAGCCATTCTCCTTTTATCAGTTGCCAAATAACAAGTCAACAAAAAACACGCAAAATTACAAACGACCAAAACAGCGTATTTTTTATTTAGTTTGTTTACATAACCATAACCGGATATAGCGATTAATCTGGGACAAACGGCCCCATGCAGTAATCTCTAAAAACATCGGATCGGATCGGACATCGGCCGATGTTGTAAAAGAAACATCGGCCATCGGATCGGCAAGCAAAATCCATTTCGGTTGACCTCTACAAAAAACCTCACGAAAATGCAAACAATCTATGGTTCAACTAGTAGCACAAAATTCAAACATGAATGACAACAAAATGAAAATTATATTATTGGCGGGCATCACGCGTCATAGGGTTTATGTAGTAAGTCTTCTAAGATGGAGACTTAATTAGAGATGAGCCGATCAGCATAAATTGCCAATTTGATTAATTGGTGGCCGATCATGACATAATCGGTCGATTAATCAGAGGCACACAACGCCGAGGTGAATAACCAACGTAGTTACTGAGGTTAAGGTAACTAACCTACTTAGTTCATATTTGAGGAGGTTGCGGACTGTGGTTGTGTAGAAGGAGATGGGAATGTGGTATTCTATTGTGTGGGCATGCGCACTGATTCAGCATCAATTGCACAATTTACTGTATATGTTTCACGTTATCTCATATGAGCATGTTGCTTATATCACCGACTGGGACCGGCTAAACTTGCCTCTCCTCGTTTGGACATGCCACTGGCATACTCTATTCAAGTTGGTTGCAGGGCATACATGTATTAGCCAGAAGGTCTTATGCATACATTATATAACTTCCCAGGGTGGTATAACTTGATTGGGAATTAGTTATATAATGTATCCTTGAATTAGTTCAATTTTTATAATTCATAAGCCCCGCTCTTCGCTGCTGAATTCAAAACTCTCCCAGCTTTTAAAACACCCGGGTAACTAAACGAAATTGATGACCGCGGTACATTACATCAAAGGAAACCGACTCAATCATGAACTAAGTTATATTAATTCATCAGTGCCACGCTTATTAATATACCGTGTTTATTAAAAAGACTTGTTGCTAACACTTTTAATTAATAAATTGCTAAATTGCGTTTAAATTTCATTTGATTGATTGCATTGAAATTTCGGCCATCATTTTGTTCATGCGCGATGGCTTGTACGTGAAATTAAATGACTCGTTTCCGGGTCAGATGTGGAAAAATGGCATCTTGGACAAACTACGGTGTTCTATGGCAGTTTTTGTTTGTATCATTGTAATTGAGAAGCGATAAATTAAACAAGAAGATGAAGCAGATAATCTCGTACATAATCAGCAAACGATTATGTGTTAAAATTGGGAATGGCTAAATGGCGTGTGTGGGGTCGTGCGTCGTGGGTAAAATAAAATAAAATAAAATAAAATAAAATAAAATAAAATAAAATAATTGGAATTGAGGTTTCAGTTTACCCAACTTTACCGTCCACCGCCCGCATGGGCTTGAAAGTCTTGAAACTACCGCATGAATTTTTCATTATTCAAAATAATTTTCATTATTGGTAGATTTTCCAAATGATCAGGACTTTCAAATATACTATTTACATCATTTGCACAGCGTGTACATACATACACCTTTAGTAATAGCGAAGCCTTCGATATGGTCGACCGCATCAGCGATAATCGGTCGCCATTTGTTCAAGATCATCCGCAAATTCCCGAAACGACGATAGTGCTATAATTGCAATTTGTCGACCCGAAAAATAAAAATAAAAATACAGGAATGCAACCGAAACCTAGACTCGGCTACCACCACAGGTGGTATCCGAGTAATTACTAAGTATCTTATAAGTATAATCTTAGTATCAAATTTTATTTGTTTGCCCCCTAGCGCTCCACAATGCGTTATGTTGATAGGTCCACAGATCGGTTTTATATTTACGGACCAGATAATGAATATGATTCAAATAATGAATAATGAACAAAAGCCGTATCACATTTTGAAAATCCGGTAAACTGGAAACAAAATAATTCTGTATTGTATCTGAACTAGCGTTTATGGCGGCGGGTTTATCTGCCAGAAACCTGGAAAATATATCCCACTTGGATACTGCTGAAAATTTCAAGCCCTATAATAATAATAGTACTGTATAAAGGTATATGATAATTGTTATTTTTACCTATTCAATTTTCTATATGTATAGTCGGCAGAAGAGGAGATAGCTGATGATAAAGGTAAACAGAAAACATGGTTGCAAGACTGTTGTATTGGCTTCTCACCTTGTGAGGACTTGATAGCCATTGGAAGAGAAGATAGACTTGTAATTTTGACAGGTAATTGCTAATTATTTTGTGACAGATAGCGTCAGCCTTACATTGTCATGTTATGCACTATAGTCAATTGAAACTCCGGGACTATGCGTGGTTTTAACGGGATTTTGCCAGGGAAATACAAGGTTTTAACAAACATCATGCATCTTTTGGTAGCCGGGATTTTAACACTGACCACTGACATGAAAAAGCGGGGATGGTGTAGCCGGGATTGACTCGTAGAGTCTGGGAACTAATCGATTTACGATGTTCAGACGAAAAAGCTGACGAAAAAATCCTACTATTGAATTCAAACTTTTGTTATGCTTTTTACAATTAGACTATTATTGTTGGTTTCACATTCGATGTGTCGGTTTGAAAGATCCACCAAAGGGTTCGTGGATCTGCTCGAAGTGCAAGCCTATGCGCAAAAAATCAGTTTTGAAAGAACAGTTATTAAAAGACGAAAGGAGCAAAACAAGTAGAAAGCCTTAACATTTTTTAACATTGTGTTCTGTTTGTTGTAAGAATACTAAACTTTGTTATCTTATTGAAAACTTATTGAAAACTATGAAAATCAGGGAAAACTAAATCTTTATGCTCGGGTAGCCGGGTATTTTAACAACTGAACGGTATTTTTGAACCGGGTTTTTAACACTCGGGGGTCCGCAGTTTCAATTGACTAGTGCATTATTGCTCATACAGAGACTCGATAATTTGGCAAATGTATGATCTTATGTGCCTTTTAAATTTAGATTAACTCCACAGTATTTAAACTCTTGATTTTTTACATGCACCAATTGTTTTGGTCAAAAAAATGGTGTCTTGGGCTGATACTGTATTTTTCAGTTATAACCCTTTATGCCCAGGGGTGATCAGTATATAACTTCTCCTAACAATATCAACGGTTAACCAAACAATAGAGGTAATGACAATAAATAAAATGATCACCAAAGGTAAACTGACATGTTTTTAAAACAACTTCTCCCAACCGGTACTATAAGAAATGTTTGGAGACAAGTAACCATATATGTTATATTTTTTAGCTAAATGGGACAGACAAGCAACTTCAGAACCAAAAACAAAGTTTGAAATTGCCTGGACAGGACAACTGGAATTAGAAGAGGGGTATTGTGCCTGTAGCAGTTCTTATGCATATACTAGAAATACGAATCCGCAATAATCCCCTCGCTCGCCTTTTCTACCACTACCCCCATCCACCCCACCCCTAGAGTTTCTTTTCCCCATCCATGGTCCCCAGTTCCTAGACCGCGTATTTGTATAGTCTCTGTCGTTAAGATTTTGAACGTTATCTCGGCCAATATTTACTCAATTTCAATTCTGAAAACAGATTTGGAATTACCGAGTCTAAATACATAATACACGCACCTATTATATTACGAGAACGTGCATATCCTTCGTAAAAACGGTTTATGTACTTAGAAATTATTCGCCAATCAGCGCTTCGTCGTATACTTTGAACGTTATCTCGATCCGTTTTCAATTGTGAATTGTGAAATTTGGAATTAGAGAGTCTCAATACATAACACACGTACCTATTATATTACGCAAACGTGTATATACCCTTCGTAAAAACCTCTTTATGTAGTTCGTCAGATCACCACTCGCCAATGGCGGCTAGCGTTTCTGCCAAAATATTGTCCGATTCAAACGGATCACCCAAAACGACTTTTTACTTCCTTATAAGGAGTTGGTCCTACCGCTTAAATATATAAATATATATACAAACTATTAGTGAGAAATGGATGCGAGGGGATTAAATTTTGTAACAACTAAAGTGTCCCCAAATTGTCCCCTATTGTGTCCGGAACGTCATCAGATTTCTGACTTTGCTCCCCAGGTAGCTCTGCACTTCATTTCATTCTTTCAATGCCTAAGGGTGTACAGCAATTTTCTCTTGCTTTGAAGTCGTCTTGATTACAGTGTTTTCAAATACCTAGTATACTGTAGGTTTATTTTTATATTTATATTGCATTGTAGTTCTCTTGAATAAGTATTTTGTCAAATACCAGTATTCGCAGAAATATCGTCCAAATAATTCCCTGGCTTATTCTTTCTAGGGAATGTGTATCAAGCTTGTTATGTCTCCCTTTGGCATCTCAACATAAGTAAGTTACAAAGTGTGGGGACAATAAGTGTTGGTTTATTTAGTCTGTGTGTACTGCTACAGGTCGAGTCTTGGAACTTCTCCGCTGGTAAAATACTAAAACTTTGCTTCTATCCCATGGGAGTCATTATGTTGTTTCCTTCTCTCCCATGGGAGATATTAAATCTACTTGTATATAGTAAATTGTTTGCTACTCTTTTTACGCTTATACTAAGCTTTTAACGCAAACTCAGAAAAATGAGCCCTAGACGGGAATGGAACCCGCAAGCTTCATGATCTCCGGTTAGACGCTCTAACCATTGAGCTACCAGAACTCAGATGGCAGAGCGAAGGCTACGTTGTGTACTACTAGTTCGTACGTGTGAACTACTAGTTCGTACGTGTGAACTACTAGTTCGTACGTGTGAACTAGTTCGTCTAGAGCTCAGAAACATTTTTCTGAGTTTGCGTTAAAAGCTTGAGTAGCAAACAATTTACTATACAATATTATACTATGCTATATAATAATATACAATTATATTGAAATAAGCAAGCTGTACAGTGCGTTACTATTAATAAAATCTACTTGTGTTTACTTTTGCCTGCTGCGTTAAAGTCAATTACCAATTGTTAAAGACTAAGTGCCACTAAGCCCAAAAATGACAATGCTTTGTTTGAAAGGGCACTTAAAATTATGAAGAATGGCGCTTACAATTTTTCGATATCTATTTTCGTTCTCGAATATCTATTTTTGTTCTCGAGGTATTCAGTTCTATATGATATGCGCCAATATATACAATGCTGCAGCGAATGTGGGAGAGCTCGGAGTAGACAGACGATACGTGGACGATCGTCAAGCTCATATCCTCAGAAAAGATTCTGATTCCTGTACGGGACTCAGAATATTTTCTGAGGATATGAGCTTGACGATCGTCCACATATCGTCTATATATGATATGTTAATGAGGCACAGGATGACATCAAAGTAGGCAAACAACATTGTGGCAATTCTAAAATTCTTGTATATCTTCAAAGTTATCCAATGAAATTACTTGAAACTTTGTACGTGGATGCATACCACCAAACTGAAGAACATGGTTCAAGTTATGTTGTCACCATAGCAACTATGTCCGTGATTTAGTTTATGACTGGTTTTTAACAGGAGTTCTCAAGGATTTCCCGACTGGACATGTATCGTCGCTGGTTTTACGTCTGGCTATATTCGCTTCTACTTGCAGGTATTTAACTATTTAATGTTTCATAACACGATGTTTTATTTTCATTCTATCCACGTTAATGGGGTCATCTCTTCTGCCTGAACCAGTAAGCAGGCGTGTCTCTTGGACCGTATTTTCATTGCTTCTTGCTATTGTGATCAAGTAAAAGTAAAAAGTAACTCCTCAGTTTATACTTAAGTAAAAGTAAAAGTATGGCCTGAAAATTTTACGTAAGTAAAAGTATGGCTTGAACATTTTACGTAAGTAAAACTAAAAGTAAAATTATGGCAAAAAAATATTCCAGAAAAGTACTTCTGATACAAACTATATATTATCAACCAATAACCGACCTGACAAATGACAATTGATAATCTGGTACTGTACATTAATCTGGGCGCTGTTTGGCGGCCCAAACTCAACAGTTGCCAATCACGTTGTCAATCAAAACCAATTTCACGCGATTTCTCCACTCTAGATCTTCAGATTGGACCGAGTATTTCGCGACTCCGCGTTCCGAATTTCTTTTTTTTACTTTGCCGATTAAACAAAAAGAAACGAAGTTAAAAAGTATTTATTTAACAAAACATTTACTTCGTTACAAATAAAAGGTATTTGTTGATATACTTCTTTACAAGTAAATACTGAACAAAGTATAACGAAGTAAATTTACTTCGTTACTGGCGAATATTGATCTTGTGTTAACAAGCGTTCCTTCAGATCCTTCGAGTGACATTTCTCAACAATACTTGCATGGTCTCATCATCTTATCTTCTAAATTATCGAACTTGTTTCTCTCAAAGCGGTGAGGCTAGGTTCATCCTCTCTAGATTCATCCTCTCTAGATTCATCCTCATATAATGAAATATATATCAATTGGCTCATCAATGTTCTGTTCTCCCGCAGGACGGCTCTTTACTCTTACATCAATTACTTCACGAAGATCCAGTTTTGAAGCTGAAGTGCCAAACGTGGCAGCCAGGTGTTTCTCGTACAGATTTTGAGCAAGTCGAAGAACTGGCCATCCTTTATCCAACTGCCTTGGTAATTCTCGACGGTTTCAGCCTTTATCAGTCTCTACGAGGCTGTCGGAATCAGTTGGCCAGAGGTTCGTAAAAGTATAGTAATTGTTCTTTTCCAAGACCCGTGTTTGTGATTCTATTTTTCGTTGTAATGTTTTTAAAATTAAAGTCAAAGACCTGATGAAAAAACGCGGAAGAAGTATGAACATTCAATTATATGCCTCCCTTACGGAAATTACACATGACTTCACATGTGTGATCACATGTGAAACCCTAACATGTAAAAAATTTCACATGTGAAACCTTACCCTAACATGTAAAACATTTCACATGTGAAACTAACATGTGAAACCATTTCACATGTGAAAACATTTCACATGTGAAACCCTAACATGCGAAAACATTTCACATGTGAAACACTAACATGTAAAAACATTTGTGAAACACTAACATGTAAAAACATTTCACATGTGAAACACTAACATGTGAAAACATTTCACATGTGAAACCCTAACATGTGAAAACATTTCACATGTGAAACACTAACATGCGAAAACATTTCACATGTGAAACACTAACATGTGAAACAGTTCACATATGAAACACTAACATGTGAAAACATTTCATATGTGAAACCCTAACATGTGAAAACATTTCACGTGTGAAACACTAACATGTGAAAACATTTCACATGTGAAACACTAACATGCGAAAACATTTCACATGTGAAACACTAACATGTGATCACAGAACGTTTTTTTATGAATTGGGGGACTAAGGCGAACGCCGAGTTGGCTAGGGAGATGGGGTCTGAAGTTTGCCCCTCGAGGAATTTTCCTCTTCTGCATGGCTGGATGTGCATCATTGAAAAGCGAATTATTTTTAAGATTTTATTATTGACTTTTAAAATTGTTAAAGGGGAACTGTACCCCAAAAAAAATTACTTTCAAATAAAAGGCCTTAATATAAAGTTTAGAAATGTTAATAGTTTTATGGCATCTGCTCTTGTATTCGAAAAATAACGTTTTCATTCTCGAATATTATGCTTCTGGATGCTTGTAATTTGTTTTCCTATTTAGCTCAGGCGAGTGGAACAGGCGAGAGCATCAATCCACCTCCGTTGGCGTACAAGAAATGGAACCTCAAAGGCCAAGGAAACATCTCGGACATCGCATCATGTGGTATGAAAAATGTTTTTCTTCTTCGTCATTCGTAACGTTAATCCCCTCGCCCGGAGACGCAAGGATATATCTGTGTCACTTTCTTGCGTGGGTTAAACTTGCGTGGGTATACCTGTACTCAATTTGGTGTTGTTTTTGTTGTCTGCAGTATGTCTTTTAATCATTGATTTTCATAAATTCCCCATTTAAGACTGAAAATATTGTAAATGGCGAGGGGTTGTTGTGTATACGTAGTGCTAGTTATAGTTTGACAACATTGTACACGGGATGCAGCACAACATTGTTCACAGTTGGCAGTATACTTACTGTTATACATCATTGTTCACAGTTGGCAGTAAGTACATCATTGTTCACAGTTGACAGTAAGTACATCATTGTTCACAGTTGGCAGTACAACATTGTTCACAGTTGGCAGCACAATATTGTTCACAGTTGGCAGTACAACATTGTTCACAGTTGGCAGTACAACATTGTTCACATTTGGCAGCGCAACATTGTTCACAGTTGGCAGCGCAACATTATTCACAGTTGGCAGTACAACATTGTTCACAGTTGGCAGCACAACATTATTCACAGTTGGCAGTACAATATTGTTCACAGTTGGCAGCACAACATTGTTCACAGTTGGCAGCCCAACGTGTTCACGGGATGCAGCACAACGTGTTCACGGGATGCAGCACAACATTGTTCACAGTACAACATTGTTCACTGTTGGCAGCACAACATTGGTCACAGTTGGCAGCACAACATTGTTCACAGTTGGCAGCACAACATTATTCACAGTTGGCAGCACAACATTATTCACAGTTGGCAGCACAACATTGTTCACAGTTGGCAGTACAACATTGTTCACAGTTGGCAGCACAACATTTTTCACAGTTGGCAGCATGACATTATTCACAGTTGGCAGCACAACATTGTTCACATTTGGCAGTACAACATTGTTCACATTTGGCAGTACAACATTGTTCACAGTTGGCAGCACAACATTGTTCACAGTTGGCAGCACAACATTTTTCACAGTTGGCAGCACAACATTTTTCACAGTTGGCAGCATGACATTATTCACAGTTGGCAGCACAATGTTGTGCTGCCAACTGTGAACAATGTTGTGCTGCCAACTGTGAATAATGTCATGCTGCCAACTGTGAAAAATGTTGTGCTGCCAACTGTGAACAATGTTGTGCTGCCAACTGAACAATGTTGTACTGCCAAATGTGAACAATGTTGTGCTGCCAAATGTGAACAATGTTGTGCTGCCAACTGTGAATAATGTCATGCTGCCAACTGTGAAAAATGTTGGCAGCACAACATTGTTCACAGTTGGTAGCACAACGTTTTTCACAGTTGGCAGCATGACATTATTCACAGTTGGAAGCACAACATTGTTCACAGTTGGCAGCATGACATTATTCACAGTTGGCAGCACAACATTGTTCACAGTTGGCAGCACAACATTGTTCACAGTTGGCAGCACAACATTGTTCACAGTTGGCAGTACAACATTGTTCACAGTTGGCAGCACAACATTGTTCACAGTTTGTAGCACAACGTTTTTCACAGTTGGCAGCATGACATTATTCACAGTTGGCAGCACAACATTGTTCACAGTTGGCAGCATGACATTATTCACAGTTGGCAGCACAACATTGTTCACAGTTGGCAGTACAACATTGTTCACAGTTGGCAGGACAACATTGTTCACAGTTGGCAGTACAACATTGTTCACAGTTGGCAGTACAACATTGTTCACAGTTGCATGGCAGTACAACATTGTTCACAGTTGGCAGCGCAACATTGTTCACAGTTGGCAGCACAACATTTTTCACAGTTGGCAGCATGACATTATTCACAGTTGGCAGCACAACATTGTTCACAGTTGGCAGCACAACATTGTTCACAGTTGGCAGTACAACATTGTTCACAGTTGGCAGCACAACATTTTTCACAGTTGGCAGCATGACATTATTCACAGTTGGCAGCACAACATTGTTCACAGTTGGCAGCACAACATTATTAACAGTTGGCAGCACAACATTGTTCACAGTTGGCAGCACAACATTATTAACAGTTGGCAGCACAACATTGTTCACAGTTGGCAGCACAACATTATTAACAGTTGACAGCACAACATTGTTCACAGTTGGCAGCACAACATTGTTCACAGGCAGCACAACATTGTTCACAGTTGGCAGCACAACATTGTTCACAGTTGGCAGCACAACATTATTAACAGTTGGCAGCACAACATTGTTCACAGTTGGCAGCACAACATTGTTCACAGGCAGCACAACATTGTTCACAGTTGGCAGCACAACATTGTTCACAGTTGGCAGCACAACATTGTTCACAGTTGGCAGCATGACATTGTTCACAGTTGGCAGCACAACATTGTTCATGCCTGTTGACAACTTTCGACATGTTGTGCATAATTGTCCACAGACTATTTCCGCAGTACACTTACCTTTTTAGTATTCGAATGTATGTATTAAAATATATCTCTTATGGATTCAAGGTATTGTTACCCCAAGTTTGTTCGACCAGCTTCAAACTGCTTCCTTCATCGGTGGCTGCGACGCAAGTATTCGTGTCACGCCCCCGGCCATGTCTCAGTTCGTCACGTCTGGAAGCAATCCGTTCGTGGGTTTTTATTCCGGTGTAGAAGGTGGATCGCCGCCGTTGATATCCGAAGTCGCTTTAGAAGTGGCTACAAAGTTAACATCGGCCGTTCTCTCAAAGCTGTCTGTAGCCAGGTGAGCAGCCACGGATTTGTTAAAAGCCTACTGTATATGCAAAACGCAAACTAATATAAATGTAAAAGTCAACACTCGAAATTTATGAAAAAATTCTCTCGAAATTTATGTCAAATATTAACTTTAATATACGGGAGAAGGTGCTGCTTTTTTAAACGTCCTTAAATCGTAGGCCCTAAGCCCTAAGGTGATCAACTGAATAATCGAGCGCTAAAAACATGAGCCTCTGGCTCGGATAAATAGGGTAACCGTATCCTGCGTGATCAACTCCTACTCCTACTCTTCCTGCTCCACTCCTCCTACTCCTGTCTCTACTTCTCCTCCTGCTTTTGCTCCTCCTTTCCCCATCTCCTGCTCCTCCTGCTCTTCCTCCTCCTCCTTCTGCTCCTGCTGTTCCGGTTTTTGTTACGTGCCTTGGAGGGGAGGGTCTACTCCTCCTGCTTCTCCTCCTCCTTCTACGCAAGTCCTCCTACTCCTGCTCTTCCTGCTCCTACTCCACTCATTCCTGCTTCTGATCCTTCTCCTGCTCCTACTCCTCCTGCTCCTCCTACCCTCCTACTCCTGCTCCTACTCCTCCAGCGCCTACTCCTGCTCCTATTCCTCCTGCTCCTCCTACTCCTCCTGCTCCTCCTACTCCTCCAGCTCCTACTCCTCCTGCTCCTATTCCTGCTTCTGCTCCTATTCCTCCTCATACTCCTCCTGCTCCTCCTCCTCCTCCTCCTGCTCCTATTCCTCCTCCAGCTCCTACTTCTCCTCCTACTCCTCCTACTCCTCCTACTCCTCATACCCTCCTACGCTTCCTGCTCCTGTTCCTACTCCTACTACTCCTGCTCCTACTCCTCCTACTCCTCCTACTCCTCCTGCTCCTACTTCTCCTACTTCTCCTCCTACTCCTCCTACTTCTCCTACTCCTCATACCCTCCTACTCCTCCTGGTCCTACTCCTCCTGCTCCTCATACCATCCTGCTCCTGCTCCTTCCCCTCCTCTTCCTCCTACTCCTCCTACCCTCCTCCTGCTCCTACTCCTCATACGTGCCAAAGATATAAAAAAAACCCATGAGATAGGCACTTTAATAGAGATGTTACGCTGGACATTTTCGCCGACATTGGCAACGCAAGTCATGTTGAGCAAAGGTCTTACGACTTCTGTTTTGTTGTTCTTTCAGTGGCTGGCTCGGTTGGCATGCAAATAAACCTGATCCCAAGCAATCTCAAGACGCGTCAAAGAGAAAACCAAAAGTAGAGAAAGGAACTTCGCTTCCTTTAAGGTAATTGTTCTTATACTAGGGACTTTTATTTAACAAACACAACGGCAACCTCAACGACGATGCAGCCGTTGAAACCGTAGACCTCATTGATGGTCGGACACATTGCAATCGGGAGGGCCCGATTGCATAAAGCCCTCTTTAGATAAGAGGACACGTAAGTATTGTTACAAAACAATGTCTAATACTTATAGGTCCTCTTATCTTAAGAGTGCTTTATATAATCAGGTCAAGACCCCGATAGACAGCCGTTACTCCGCATTAGTCCAGCATTAGTTCATTTCACCACAGGATTAGTATTAGGGTTAGTATTGGGCTAGCTAAGTATTAGGATTGGTATTAGGATTAGTATTTGGATTAGTATTTAGTTAGTATTTTGGCTAGTATTAGGGTTAGTATTAGGTTTAGTATTAGCGTTACATAACATACGTGTCTATTATATTACGAGAACGTGCATATCCTTCGTAAAAACGTGTTTATGTATTTAGAAATTAATCGACAATCAGGCGGCCGCTTCGTCGTATATTATTTTGAACGTTATCTCGGTCAATATTTAACCGTTTTCAATTCTGAAAACGGATTTGGAATTACCCAGTCCAAGTACATAACATACCTGCTTATTATGTTACGCAAACATGCATACCCATACGTAAAAACCTGTTTATGTAGTTCGTCAGATCACAAATCGCTATTGACCGCTTCGCGTTGTCTGCCAAGACCCAAATATTGTCCGTTTCAAACGGATCACCCAAAACGACTTTTTACTTCCTTATAAGGAGTTGGTCCTATACCATTTTACTGTAACCCTAATGCTAATGTATTGAAATCGGTTAAATATTGATCGAGATAACGTTCAAAATCCACGACGAAATGGCCATGTACAAATGCACGACATGCGAGGTCTGGGGACCATGGATGGGGAAAATCCCGCAGGGGGTTAGGATGAAACTCTAGGGCAGAAAAGAAAGGCGGACCAGGGGTTATTGCGTATACGTATTTGTAGTATTAGGTTACTGTAGTATTATGGTTATTTTATTTTACTGTAGTGTAAGGGTTATTTTTTGAGATTGTTTATTAACATATCGCTTTTTATGTAACACTACTTTTTTCACACCCGCAGTTATTTCATTTGTTTGAAATCTCCAAACTGTGTGTGTTCTACTATTTCCACAGGTACAGCCTCTCAGATCAGCGGCGCGATGGTACATCTATTACACTTTCTCCCGACGAAAGGCTGGCTGTAACCACGGATGAGTTTGGCCGTGTTATGCTTCTGAGCATGAAGCAAGGACTTGTTCTACGTACTTGGAAAGGTATGGTTTTCTTTAACTGCTGTAAAACGGAAAATCATTATGTGGGTATTAGAGTAGTTGTAACAGAGAGTTCTTGCTACACACATACACGATAAATCTAAGTTATGATATATATTATGTGGAGAACCTTGAACTGTGGAATTCATTACCATGGTAACGAATTCCAACAAATTAGAAGAACTGACTGTTTAAATAGTTCTAAGTCAGCACTTAAGACTTTCCTTTTTTCGAAAAAATAGTTTGTATGATTTTATTGATTTAGCTTTATTAGTTATACATGTAGTATATTTATAATTTATAGACCCGGAGCGAGGGGAATTCGACGAAATATTACCCCAAGGGATGATATATACAGAAACAATCTTGAATGCTGTCTTGAAACATCTAGAAACGTCTTGAAACGTCTTGTTGTTCCTCCATTGTGTTATTTCGTTATTTGGCGCGAAAACCAAATAACACACGCGTGTTATGTGGTTTTCGCGCGTGGTATTTGGTTTCGCGCGTGGTATTTGGTTTCGCGCGTGATACTCGAGTCGAATATCCCGCCACAGCGGGGAATTCGAGTTTAAATTGACTGGTCACGTGGTACAAATCTGGCTCTTTGATTGGACAATTTATATATAATATAAATATATATAATATAATGGTATAATATTATTAGTTATACATGTTGTATATTATTGAATACGGAGATCATGAAGGTTGCGGGTACGATTCCCGTCTGGGGCTCAGAAACATTTTTCTAAGTTTGCATTAAAGCTTGAGCAGCAAACAATTTAATATATTAAAATAACCAAGCTGCAAGTCACATTTAATATATTCTGATAAGATATACAGACATATCGAGACTGCTGAATTAGTAGTACGTATGTCGCATATACGAACTAGTACACAACGTAGCCTTCACTCCGCTATCTGAATTCTGGTAGCTCAATGGTAATAGAGCTTCTAGTCGGAGATAATTTATCCTCGATCTTCCTAACTACGCCTCTGCTACTATGTCATTAAAATCTCTTAACTGGAAAACACTATCTCTTCGTCGTCGCTACCATCGTTGTCTCTCAATTTTTAAGCATGTCAACCATATCGCAGACTTTGATTTTGAACTTCTGAAGTCTTCCAACATTCACCACTACAACACACGTCGGCGAGACAATTTTCATCTACCGCGACCACGTACCAACTGGGGTAAACAGCAAATGAAGTATCATTCTGTGTGTGATTGGAATTTATTGTCAACCGACCTAAGGGAATCCTCAAGTTTAGAATATTTTAAAACAAACTTAAAGAAACTATTCTAACTACACCAAGTTTCAAATTACTTTATTTGTTTGAGCGCGGTAACGTTTCTGTTCTTATAGTTTTATAATCTATCATGTATTTACATTACTTATATATTTACGACATGACCTCCCTGAAAACCACCATTGGTGAGCGGAGCATCCTGTATAAATATTAAATTAAATAAAAAATAAAAAGGTTGCGGGTTCGATTCCCATCTGGGGCTCAGTTAAAAGCTCGGCTCAGTTACTCGTTAAAAGCTCGAGTAGCAAACAATTTACTATATTGAAGTGGAAGTGTAATTAGTTTTATAAGTAACTTTAAGAATGTATTGTTGTAAGAGCAATGAGACTATTCACTATTGTATAATGCTGCTTTATTATTGATGGGAAATCCAGCTTAACGTTTAAGAAATTATTACGAAAGCTAAACGAGACTAATGGTGCAATCTGTGTAATCTCTAATGGCTGTTAATTTGTCTGATGGTTGTGTTGTTTTATGCCAAGGGTACCGCGATGCTGAATGTGGTTGGATTCCTGTCCAAGAAGAACATCATGACATTGAGAAAACGGATGAAAGCTCTGAGCAAGCAAGACGTACAGCGTTATTCTTGAATATTTATGCTCCTAGGAGAGGCATCCTAGAGGTAACTATATGTACTACTTCAGCATGTTGTTCGGAACCAAGTGTTTTAGTTTCTGACAAAATATTCTTCTCCATATAATAAGTAATAGATGAATGACAAGATATAATGGTGACAAGAAATACATGAATGTTGTCTTAAAAGATTAGAATCCAAAATGGCGGGAAAATTTCCGCGTTTCTATACAGTTAGAGAAACATGGCTTTTAGCCAATCAAAACACTCATTTTCGAAATGTTATTTTATAAATTTAATTATAACATCACAAGGCTTCTGTTTTTGATTTTTGTTTTTGGTTGTTTGTGTTTTTGATTGTTTTTGGTTTTACTCAAGGTTTGGACAACGGAATATGGTCCCAGAGCTGCGGCGTTCAATGTTGGGCGGGACTGCAGGTATTTGATTATGCATGATTATGCAGAATAATAACCAAGTGTGAGAGGTCTGTACGGGAAAGAGTTTTCTCTCTAGAATTGTCTGTCTGTCTGTCTGTCTGTCTGTCTGTCTGTCTGTCTGTCTGTCTGTCTGTCTGTCTGTCTGTCTGTCTGTCTGTCTGTCTGTCTGTCTGTCTGTCTGTCTGTCTGTCTGTCATACACTCAAACGCCCAGCCATACACCAACCCATCCATGCATCTCTCTCTCCATCCATGCATCTCTCTCCATGCATCTCTCTCCATCCATCTCTCTCCATCCATCTCTCTCCATCCATCCATCACTCTCCATCCATCTCTCTCCATCCATCTCTCTCCATCCATCTCTCTCCATCCATCTCTCTCCATCCATCTCTCTCCATCCATCTCTCTCCATCCATCTCTCTCCATCCATCCATCTCTCTCTCTCCATTCATCCATCTCTCTCCATCCATGCATCTCTCTCCATGCATCTCTCTCCATCCATCTCTCTCTCTCTCTCCATCCATCCATCTCTCTCCATCCATCTCTCTCTCTCTCTCTCTCCATCCATCCATCTCTCTCCATCCATCTCTCTCCATCCATCTTTCTCCATCCATCCATCCATCTCTCTCCATCCATCTCTCTCCATCCATCCATCTCTCTCCATCCATCCATCTCTCTCCATCCATCTCTCTCCATCCATCTCTCTCCATCCATCCATCTCTCTCCATCCATCTCTCTCCATCCATCTCTCTCCATCCATCTCTCTCCATCCATCCATCTCTCTCTCCATCTCTCTCCATCCATCCATCTCTCTCTCTCCATCCATCTCTCTCCATCCATCTCTCTCCATCCATCTCTCTCCATCCATCTCTCTCCATCCATCTCTCTCCAAAAAAAACAACTTTGAAAAACTGGTCTATAATCAAGTTTATCATTATTTAAAGGAAAACAATATCCTGAGTCAATTTCAGTCAGGGTTTAGATCTGACAATTCTACTGTAACTGCTCTTCTTCAAGCTACTGAAAACTGGTATAAAAATATTGATTGTGGTTATATAAATGGAGTAGTTCTCGTTGACTTAAGCAAAGCATTTGACACTGTTGACCATACAATCCTGTTGAAAAAGCTGAATATGTACGGAATTAATAATATTCAACTAGATTGGTTCAAATCATATTTGGATGATAGACAGCAGTGTTGTATGGTGAATGGTTTACAATCAGACTTCAAACCCATAACTACAGGTGTTCCTCAGGGATCCATCCTAGGTCCACTATTATTTTTACTCTACATTAATGACCTCCCAAACTGTTTGACATCCACCACCCCTGGTATGTATGCAGACGATACTCAAATTACAGCTTCAGCTGAAACTGTCAATGAGGTTGAAAATATTTTAAACAGTGATCTTAAAAATCTGCATACATGGCTCTGTGCAAATAAATTATCTCTAAACTCTACAAAAACAGAGTTTATTGCAATAGCTTCAAACTATCGACTTAATCAGTTCATAACTGATCCTAAAGTAGAGGCTCAATAATGAAGCTATAAAAAGAGTCACTAAATCTAAACTACTTGGTGTTATGGTGGATGACAAACTTCTTTGGGATGCTCATGTAAATGAAATAATCATACCAAAAGTCCTTAAAGGATTGAGGATGCTTCGTCAATTACGAGACCTGCTTCCATTACCTAACTTGATCCAAGTATACAATGCTCTCGTATCCCCTCATTTTGACTACTGTTGTCTTATATGGGGCAATTGTGGCACTGTCTTAAAGAACAAACTTCAAAAACTCCAAAATAGAGCCGCACGCATTATCACGAGACCAGGTTATGAAATACGATCTGCCACTATTCTAAACTCATTGAATTGGTGCAGTTTGGAAACCAAGAGAAGTCAAACGAAGGCAACCATGATGTACAAAATAGTAAATGGTGAGGCCCCAACCCATTTACAACAATTGTTCTCCTTTGTAAATGATACACATGGATATAACTTGAGAAACTCAGATATAAATCTTAAAATTCCATTCCCACACACTGATTACTCAAAACGAAGCTTAGCCTATAGTGGCCCGGTGTTATGGAATAATTTACCATCATCAATTAAAACTACCAGTTCTTTTGACATTTTTAAAAACTTGATTAGTTCTTATGACCTTGATGTGTAGACAGATATATTGTAAATAGTTTTATACTTTGTAGTAGATTTCCTTGTAAATAATACAGTTTAATTAGTGTAATTAGTCTAATTAGTTTATCTGTTCTGTTATTCAAACTTTTAAAACGGCTTTCTTGAAAAGCAATTTATTGTAAATTGAAGGAACCACCGTTTTTAAATAAAGATCCATCATCATCATCATCATCATCATCATCCATCCATCTCTCTCCATCCATCCATCTCTCTCCATCCATCTCTCTCCATCCATCCATCCATCCATCTCTCTCTCTCCATCCATCCATCCATCCATCTCTCTCCATCCATCCATCCATCTCTCTCCATCCATCCATCTCTCTCCATCCATCTCTCTCCATCCATCTCTCTCCATCCATCTCTCTCTCTCTCTCCATCCATCCATCCATCTCTCTCCATCCATCCATCTCTCTCCATCCATCCATCCATCTCTCTCCATCCATCCATCCATCTCTCTCCATCCATCCATCCATCTCTCTCCATCCATCCATCTCTCTCCATCCATCCATCCATCTCTCTCCATCCATCTCTCTCCATCCATCTCACTCCATCCATCTCTCTCCATCCATCCATCTCTCTCCATCCATCTCTCTCTCTCCATCCATCCATCTCTCTCCATCCATCCATCCATCTCTCTCCATCCATCCATCTCTCTCCATCCATCTCTCTCCATCCATCTCTCTCCATCCATCCATCTCTCTCTCTCCATCCATCCATCTCTCTCCATCCATCTCTCTCCATCCATCTCTCTCCATCCATCTCTCTCCATCCATCCATCTCTCTCCATCCATCCATCTCTCTCTCTCCATCCATCCATCCATCCATCTCTCTCCATCCATCCATCTCTCTCCATCCATCCATCTCTCTCTATCCATCTCTCCATCCATCCATCTCTCTCTATCCATCTCTCTCCATCCATCTCTCTCCATCCATCTCTCTCCATCCATCTCTCTCCATCCATCTCTCTCCATCCATCTCTCTCCATCCATCTCTCTCCATCCATCTCTCTCTCTCTCTCCATCCATCCATCCATCCATCTCTCTCCATCCATCCATCTCTCTCCATCCATCCATCCATCTCTCTTCATCCATCCATCCATCTCTCTCCATCCATCCATCTCTCTCCATCCATCCATCCATCTCTCTCCATCCATCTCTCTCCATCCATCTCACTCCATCCATCTCTCTCCATCCATCCATCTCTCTCCATCCATCTCTCTCTCTCCATCCATCCATCTCTCTCCATCCATCCATCCATCTCTCTCCATCCATCCATCTCTCTCCATCCATCTCTCTCCATCCATCTCTCTCCATCCATCCATCTCTCTCCATCCATCCATCTCTCTCCATCCATCTCTCTCCATCCATCTCTCTCCATCCATCTCTCTCCATCCATCCATCTCTCTCCATCCATCCATCCATCTCTCTCCATCCATCTCTCTCCATCCATCTCTCTCCATCCATCTCTCTCCATCCATCCATCCATCCTATCCACCACGCACCCGCCTACAGCTTCTACTGCCCAATCAACATGCCTTATTTGGCTTGCAGATAAAATTACCAACTTGTATATCATGCATAAAGGTCTTTAATAGTGACAACTTACTACTCTTTACATTTCATTTCTATTTTCCTCTATCTTTCGTAGGTTCTTGTACACGGGTCACCATATTCTTGGTTCAAATCACGACATGAGCCGCCAGTCCAACGACAACCTTGGTTACTGTGGTCGATGCGTGTTACTTCAACCGAACGGCAACATTAAGAATCTCACGGTGCCATTTCACTGTGCTCTCAGGTAAGGCAAGTTCGAACGGGTGAAAGAAGCAGGAACGCCGGAAGAATTGAGAGACAACAGTGGCAAAAAAATAGCCAGGCTTTCTAGCATTCCTACTTTTCCTAATTTTTACTACTTTTTTGTACTTTCTACTATACCTTTTAAGAATATATTGATTTTTCTACTTTTTCCTACTTTTTCTGTTAAAATTTGCTGTCTGCTCATGTATTAACTAAGGTGTGGAGGATGTATTAGTTCCATTGTATTTTTCCATCTAATACCTTTTTCAAACCTTTAGCGACAAGTTTAGTCGACGTGTTCGTGATTTGCATCTCTTGAAGAAACTTTCCGCTGTTTTGGATCAGGCAAAGGAGGAAAAAGGTTGGTATAGGTTTTTCGAAAAATGTATCGCGATTTTGATTATGCAAGGATTTCTGCACTTAATAAAAGAGTCTTATTACTTATTTCCTCATTGTTATTTTATAAAAGAAATAGAAAACATCTTTCCGTGTTTACATACAGTTATAGAAACACTCGAAAAGGTTTGGGCCATGCGGGCTCGTGTTCCCACTAATTTCTCGTTCTCCCAAACTTCCACTCGTGTTTCTATAGCTGTATGTAAAGACGGAAAATGTTTTCTATTTCTTAAATATAATATATGTTAGACCTCTTACACACTATTTCGGCAGTATACCAACCTTTTAGAGTATTCGTTTTAGAGTATGCACTGCCTACGCAGTACAACACTTTTTTTAAAATGAGAGAATTGGCTACAGTTACAGGTTATTAGTTTATATTTTCATTTCTAAATGGTTTCTTGATTTGTAAATGCATGTTTAAGTGGCAACACGAGCCCGCATGGCGAGTGTTTCCACGCTATTTCAAGTTCTCCAAAACTTTCACGAGTGTTTCTATAACGTATGGGAACTCGGAAAGATGTTTTCTATTTCTTTTATAAAATAACATTGAGGAAATAAGTAATAAGACTCTTTTAATAATATGATGAAAATATACATTCTCCTTACTCACGCTAGACAGCGTCGTCGGCTTCTCAAATTAACATAAACGCTCTTAACTGTGAAGAAAAGCATCCAATCTTCTCGTTTTTCTTTTTGTTGGCTGTCACAGAACATATTTATCGAAATTTAGCTGTTTGTGAGCAAAGGTTCGTCATGGTTCGTCTTACAGTCCATTTTATAAAAATGGCGGGAAAAATCCATGTTTTCAATCGAGTCATAGAAACCCGGCTTTTAGACAATCAGCGCGTGTGTTTTTAATTTGTTATGTTATAAAAGCTTTTGTGATCTTTCAACGATTCATCCAAAGCCAAATGACGTGGTTTATTTTTCTAGCATTAAAAGAAAGAACGCTAGAAAAACTGCAAACTACCGTGCTGGAGATTTTGACGTCTATTCAAGTCCCTGTGCTTCTTCAACAGGTGAGGTGAAGTGGTGAACTACTATACTATATTACTTGAAATTACTACTGTTGTGAATAGTACTTTGTCGAGATGACGTCAGTACCGGCATGTTTGTCCGCATTTACCCATAATTCTTGCGGCCATAACAAAATAAAATAGCTCATTTGCCGCAATCATTTGTGAGTCAAATTTGTTTTGTTTGTCTGCATTTTGAGCTATTAATAGCAACCGGTTTTGGGCTATTGTGTCTAGATGTTTCCTAGATTATATTAGAAAAAGTGATTGATCTTCCAGAAACTGTGAGAGATGTTTGTTTTCCTTTTTATAACAATTATAACATCAAAGTACAGTGATAGTTTTAACAAAATTGAGCAGGTGCAGCGCCGCGCCTCTCGGCTTACTTTAGGTCGTGAAGTAGATTACAAGAACAGGCTTGAACAACTTCAGCTTCTTCCTCTGTACATGCGTAGGGAAATCACAGATCTTGTCTTCCTTTTTAAAATGATTCATGGCTTAGTAGACATGCCACGTGGTATCATTTCTTGAAGAAGTACGGGTCGTTGTCTGCGTAATATTGATGACTTGACTCTTATAGTACCTTATGCCCGTACAGATGTCTTTAAGTGTTCTTATTTCGTTCGTGTCACTAGGCTCTGGAACTCTCTCCCATACTCTATACGTGGCATTAACACCTTGTCGTTTTTTAAGAGGCTACTTTCTCAGCATTATTTCAAACTTTTTCCTGTTGCTTTTAATCCATAGTTTTTGCTGTTTCGTATAATTTCGTTATGTCTTACTCTTTGATTTCATATTAATGTTATATGTTATTTGTATTTGTAAAGGGTGACCAATCCTGAGGGAATCTTGAATTATGTTTTTGGTTTACCCTAATACATTCAATTTTTAGTTGTAACACTGTAATTGATATGTATTATAAATTCTAATAAATAAATAAATAAATAAACAAGAAACTGAACGTTTAAACTCAATGTTCATGCACCACAGGATCCTTATGTTAACCACCGGATCCTTATGTTAACCACCGCTGGTCATACGTACTGAGTTTCCTTAGCAACTGACATAAGGTCTGCAAATCAAATAAACGTACGAAATATGCATTGTCTGTCAACTCTAATACTGTCAATACAGTAATGTACATCGATAACTGAACAAGTAGAAGTGGTTAAGTAATATATGAAACACGAGGAAGAGTGTTTCATCAGGATATCCAAACACCAAGAAGTTTGTTGAAAACCGAGGCGAAGCCGAGGTTTTTAAAGAAACTTCGAGGTGTTTGGATATCCTGTTATAAAATAACAAGTGTGCTATGCGTGTTCTGATTGGCTAATACCCGTGTTTGGATCAGGTTATCCAAACACGGGAATTTTGAGGTCGTGTCACACAAAAAGCAAATCATGCCGGCCCATCGTCGTTTTTAAACATTAACATTCTACATAGTTTGCGCAATAACTATAAATAAAATATGGCAATATTCCATGTTAATTTTCACAAGATTTTGCAAAAATAGGCCGAAAATATATAGGAAATTATAAGTATTTAAAGTGGACAAAGCAACGCTATTAGCGAACGAGAATTTCCGTATAATTTATGAAGGCGAAGTTTACCTTCAATAAAAACCCCAAAAAGACAACACTTTTATAGACATAGTCTACCAAGAAAACATGGAAATGGTGTAAAATGTTTATTTTAGTTCTCGTCGGGCAGGATATTTACGAAGAAACCATTTATTTTGTTCCTGTAGCCAACAAAAAATCACCGAACCACACTTCGACAGTGAGAGAAAACCACAAAAAGATTCTGTGTTGTAGAATATGAAGGCTAGGCAAACTCACAACATCACTTTACATCTGCAGCAATCCAACATAAAGTTAAACGGCATATTTTTGTGATTAAATCGATCTGGAAATATATCTTTTTCATCTTTCCAAGCTGTTTTCCTGATGTTTTTACCGATCAAGCTTATTTTCGGCTCTTTGCTGTCGTCAGCGTCAATAGAAAGCTATCCATGATTGGCCGATTAGCTTAGAAGAACATGAAAGACCTGCCCTGATTGGTAGTTGATGGTTTTGGGGAGAATTGCAATGTTGATCTAATTATATTAATAACTTTTAGTGATATTTCTCTGTGGTTATTTTATAAAAGAAATACCTAATGGGTTTCCGTGTTTGGATAACGTGATCCAAACACTTGGGCTGTTGCTCGACTTTCGAAAAGCTAAAAACACTCGCCTATCGGCTCGTGTTTTTTTACGCTTTTCTCAAGTCTCGCAACATCCCGCGTGTTTGGATCACGTTATCCAAACACGGAAACCCATTAGGTATTTCTTAAATGAAACACTCTTCTGAGTAATGTACTCCAAGCTCCTGCATGCACTGCATTAGTGTATGTAAGAATAAATATAAAAGATGCTAAGTTCTTACAAGAACTCCTTTTGCTACATGTGATCTAAAATACACGGCGTGCGAGGTCTGGGGACCATGGATGGGAAATCCCGCAGGGGGTTCGGGCGTGTCTGTCTGTCTGTCTGTCTGTCTGTCTGTCTGTCTGTCTGTCTGTCTGTCTGTCTGTCTGTTCTTTAATGTTTGCATTTTAGGATCTTCCAATGTGTAACACGTAAAATACAACGTCTTTCTCAACGCATTTTGAGATGAAATTTAGTATTATTACTAATCGTGGTAATAACTTTAAGTTCATTAAGTTATGTAATTACAGCTTGAAGTTAGTAAAGTTGTAAAGGTTTTGCTGTGCAAGCTGTGTTAACTTGTCAATACTCAGAAAAACTCTGAGCTACAGACAGGACTCGAACCCGTAACCTTCTGAATGCTAGACAGACGCTCTATAACCTGTCTGAAGCTCAGACCGCGATCCCTTTGACCACCGCGATCCCACTGATCACCGCGACCCCTTTGACCACCGCGATCCCACTGATCACCGCGACCCCTTTGACCACCGCGATCCCACTGAGCACCGCGATCCCTTTGACCACCGCGATCCCACTGATCACCGCGACCCCTTTGACCACCGCGATCCCACTGATCACCGCGATCCCACTGATCACCGCGATCCCTTTGACCACCGCGATCCCACTGATCACCGCGACCCCTTTGACCACCGCGATCCCACTGATCACCGCGATCCCTTTGACCACCGCGATCCCACTGATCACCGCGACCCCTTTGACCACCGCGATCCCACTGATCACCGCGACCCCTTTGACCACCGCGATCCCACTGATCACCGCGACCCCTTTGACCACCGCGATCCCACTGATCACCGCGACCCCTTTGACCACCGCGATCCCACTGATCACCGCGACCCCTTTGACCACCGCGATCCCACTGATCACCGCGACCCCTTTGACCACCGCGATCCCACTGATCACCGCGATCCCTTTGACCACCGCGATCCCACTGATCACCGCGACCCCTTTGACCACCGCGATTCCATGACTGACCTCCACGACCTCCTTTATTTGAAAAAAAACACAAACATTTCAATAAAGTTATGGCTCGTTAGTATATACTCAAGAAGTAGGAGACGAAGCTTGGACCGAAATAGGAGACGAAGCTCTGTCTGTCTGTCTGTCTGTCTGTCTGTCTGTCTGTCTGTCTGTCTGTCTGTCTGTCTGTCTGTCTGTCTGTCTGTCTGTCTGTCTGTCTGTCTGTCTGTAAGTAGGATATCTCAAAAATTAATGAACAGATTTTCATGACAGTTTGTAGAAGAGATGGTCATACGCCAAGGACCAATTCATTAAATTTTGGTTCAATTTGGATGAAAATTGGATGAAATATTGATAAACTGTCTGTAATCTTCTCCGCGTAGAAGAAATGAATGAAAATGCTTGATTGCGCTTATTATCCCCCTTATATTATTCAAATATGTAATATTTAATAAGCTGAATTCACAAAAAACAATGGACTTGTCAGTTCCATTGTTTATACAAAAGTGCGTTCATGGCCTAAGGCCCAGGTCAAACGTCGAACATTTCATGAGTCGAACTCAATGCAAGTGAACTTAAACAAAAGAGTTTCCTAATTTACATTGAGTTCGACTCATGAAAAGTTCGACGTTTGACCCGGGCCTATAAGGAACAACATATAATTTTGCATAATATTTGAGTAGAAATGAGTGCAAATTCACTCTAGATAAAAGAAGTTTATAGACGTGTAGATAGTACATTGAACAACAACAATATTTTATTGTATATGAAAAAGTGTGGTCATGCACCAAGGACCAACCTTAAATATGTGCTAAATTTACCTTATAAAATGTCTTCAATAATAACCCGCTGGCAGAGGTATACAGTCTCTGAGTGCCTTCTAGTTGTTCTTGTGACTCAATTATTAAGTAGACGCATGTACGCGCTGTTCCTATTTTCAGTCCTACACACTATTTCACAGGCAGTACACCAACCTGTCAGAGTATTCGATTTGCAATTTCTTATCATTACTAAGACCACGTCCACACGTATGCGTTTTCATAGCGTTTTTATATTGTTCTCAGTCCTCGGGGCAGCAGAAAACAATGGTCCTATTACCTGAAACAATATGAAAACGCTAGGAAAACGTATACGTGTGGATGGGGTCTAAGTATAACTGTATTTTTCATTTGTTTTTCTAGGGACTTCAATGCGTTCTCTCCACGGTCGGTCTTCCTATCAGTTTGTTAGTGAAAGCTATCGGTTCAGTTGCACAAAATATCACGAAAAAACGTAAGTGTAGATAATTGATCGAAGCCAAGTAATTTTCTGATTATCAGTGGTCTCGTTTACACTGATGCATTGTTTCCAACTTTCCATACTTATGCAATCCTAAATAGTCCATATAACGCGATATAGAAACTTACTATAGCCTTATATCTATATAACCATGCAACATTATTATCCAGCTTCGTTTCGATTAGTCCAAATAACGCGTTAGACATGTACTAATATTTAACAATTATATTGCAGGTTGAGGTGGTTTGTGTTACAGTATCTGCCGAAGCCGAAGGCTGAGGTGGATAACACAAACCGAGGCCTTGATAATTCTCGATATCATGCGAAAACCGAATCCAATAATTGTTTTATTATGCATAAGAAGTGCTAAAGCAATGCGCCGTCGAAATATATTTTCAACACTTTACCGAGCGGCTACTTTTCTTCGGGTATTTCACTTATTTTCTTCGCTTTCAAATAGTCGTAGAAGATTCCCAGAGCTGTCTTCGTAGCTCATTTTGTATTCACTGCATTCTTGTCATCTAATAGTTTCTTCAAATCGTTTTCTGTTACGTTGGCGAATCTTTGCGAAGAAATCGCCATTTTCCCATTTTCTTTCGCCGTAAACAAACTACCAACAGCAAGCTAGTTGGGATAATTATGTCATAGCTACACTTTTTGAACCATAATATTGGAACATTAACGTCACATGAATTAGCTGTATGCCAACAGCCAATCAAAATCGAGATAGAGTAGAGAATGCATATAATAACCTGCGATGTTTGGACAGCAGGTTATTTGAAACCAATTTTCAAACCCTGTTTGAAACCGGTTTTTCCCGCGCTTTTCTTCTTTGGTCATTTTGAAAGCCTTTGAAGCGTTGTTTTTTATAAAGTTTCGATCGAATCTCTTGGTCAGAGGTGTGCATTAAGAGCATAATTTAGCTTTTCGTGGATTTGAATCTGTAAAGCAATGGGTATTTCCCAAATATCTATCTCTAACGCAGTCGTTTACTGCTCTTCTCAAGTGGAAATAACGTCGAACGACCCGAATTTTTGCTTTTCTTTGCTTTATGTGGTGTGAGCGGAGATATTTTAGGTCGTTTGGAAAGACTCCCACGACCCAAACAACCCTAAGAAGCAAGTGGAAACTAGGTTTTAGCCTTATTAGGCGAACGTACATCACTGTCATATAATAAAGAACCGTAAATGAGAAGGTACTTGTATTTTCACTGTAACTTATCGTGGATTTTCTTTCGCCATTTTCAGCCAACGTCAGCGACGATCATGAACACGAAGACGACTGTGATATCCAGGCTCTCGTGGAGTTCACTCGAGTACAAGAGCAAGTGATACAAATGTATAATTCGTTATGCCAAGAAAAGAGTCAGGTGAAAGGAAATGAAACTCTGAGCGACTCCGGACCCACAGACGGGGAAGATAAAATACAGGTATATATGGAGTATGTTTTGCCACCAAAAGGGAAAAGGCAAGCTGGGAAAAGGAAATTGAATGAAACCTGCCCCAACCGGGAATCGAACCCGGGGCAGTCACTTTTTCCATATATGTATTTGACTATATTAAATCCTCTCTGGATTATGTATATGTATATGATATATGATATATGATATATGATATGTGGTAGGTGGTATGTGCATTGTTTTTGCATATTTTGCCATGTAGTCTTGATCGTAACATCCAACTTATGATTTAAGCAGTCTATTTCTCCTCTTTAATTGTGCAGTGGTTGGCATCTCTTCTGTCCTTGACTGTGTCAGAGGCTGCTGCTCTGTTGTGTTCCATCGAAAACTACTGGGAGCTGGTGGAAGAGTCTCAAGACGTCGACGACCACCCGGATGTTACTCCTGAGATAACCATAACAAATTTCCTTAGTTGTTTCGAAATAGCGAAACAGGAAACTGAAAAGAAGAGTAGCGGTGATGCGGCAACAAGCTCAGAGAAATGTAGTCTTCGTTTAAGAATGAATCTTTCTTCCGAAACACTTGCTAAATTAGGTACGTAAGAGTAGTCGTAGGGAGTTTTTAACAGGAATCCTTAGTTATACGTTCTTCCAAGCAATCAATGCAGTTCTTGACTTGCAACCAATCCCTTGAGACTCCGAAGACAAAGGTTCATGGTGGCCATGTTGGTGCCACAAACAAAAGAAGTTAATGATATTCTTTTGTTTAAGTTCCACCAACATGGCTGCCGTGACGTAACATGCAAGTCATCAATAATGAAAGCGACTTTTTATGATTTCATAGGCCGGTTGTTTAACTTTAATTGTACTGTAGTTAACGTTAACGTGCCTGTAATGTCAACTTTTAAAATGATAAAGTAACTTCTTTTAAAGATTTTTGCTTCTTTACTTTATTTTTGAAATATTTCAGTTTGTTTGATATGCAAATGTCTGGAATTTCGTCACACATTTGAAGTTTGAAGAAGTTTGTGTATCACTTTCATTCTCAAACGAAATCCTTTAAAATCAAGAAGTTTGGTGTTGTGGGAGAAACACGCGCACATGTTATTCACACTTTAGTATTTTCATTTCATGAAGGCAAAGATATATAACATTCTCTGATAAGTCATTATGCATATGTGACGAAATTCCAGATATTTGCAAATATATCAAAAACAAAGCGAAGAAACGAAAATCTTCAAAAGAAGTTACTTTATCATTTTAAAAGTTCTTCCAAATAAAACAATAACATTTTTGGACATACTTATAGGCAGTGGTTGAACTTAGGCCCCTGGTGTAGATAACTCAAGCCTGAACCGAATTTTACCCTTAATCTCCATGTTTTGAAGCACATAGAATCCGAATATGATTATTAAATATTTGTATTGAAATTCGTCTTCGTTGATTTTGGGGATGTTTATCGAATGGTTCACGAGGGCGCTTCAGGAGTCTGGGACTAGCGAGCTTGCGACTTAAACAAAGGAACTAGTTCATTGCGGTAAACAAGAGTATCGTTGGAGGAACAAGAAGAATTTTGTTGGTGTTTTCTGAGAGGATCTCGAGTGAAACAGTGTCAGGTGTAAAGATTAGAGTAGATTGTCAAGGCAAACATTGATCTTGGTTCCTCTGTTTATGCAGCATATCCTCCCACCTAAGATTCACTATATGAAATGTCATCTGGCCCAGGATTCAGGATATGTCTGAATTCTAAGGCGCCAAATGTAATTTGATTGATCTTAAGATTAGTCTTAACACTAAACTCAAATTCACCGCCAAAAGTTTTATCCTAACCCGCCGCCTTTAGTTCTTAGACCGCCCTGGCCCACCGTATCTCCTCAGGATTTCAGTACACTTGTAAATTAACGCAAGACAACTTGCTTGTGGAATTATTTGGCGCCTTAGAATTAAGATATATCCTGAATCCTTGGCCAGATGACATTTCAGGGTAATAGTGAATCCTAGGTGAGATGATATGTTGGTTTATGTCATAGCCCTACTATTCCCAGGCTCCCAGATCGACGCGAAATTTACATGAAACAATGAGCTTGAGTTGACCTTAAGTCGCTTTTTCGTCGTCTTCGTCATCATCATCATCATCACCATCATCATCACCATCATCACCACCATCATCATCACCATCATCATCATCATCATCACCACCATCATCACCACCATCATCACCATCATCATCACCATCATCATCACCATCATCATCACCATCATCATCACCATCATCACCATCATCACCATCATCACCATCACCATCATCACCATCATCATCACCATCATCACCATCCTAATCGCGATACCACACCAAGGGGGGACCCTAGCGAAAATTTCACAACTAAGGTAAGGGACCCTAAGAAATAATTTCAAAATTAGGTAAGGGAATTTTAATAATTTCAATCTTCTTTTATCTTTGAAATTTAGGAAACTTTGTGTACAAGGTAATTTTCTTTCCTTATTAAATCTAGCACCCAACTGATTCAATTTATTTTTAATTTTTTTTATTTCGTCCCCCCAATTAGAGTTTTATTCCTGACCCCTCCCTATTTCTATTTTAGGACACATTTTGTGGCTCCCTGTCCTGCGAGAAGCTTTGTTTAATTCTGGACTGTTCGAATATTCTTCCCGCCAATCTATTGGTGAGTTAATGAAATTATTTTGAATTCAATTGCTATACCATGTTAGAATATAGATTTTGTTTGAAAATTTCGTTAACTATGTGTGCTGATGTATATGCTGATCTTTTGCGGCTATTCGTGTCTTCCATAAATTTGGAATATTTAATGAAACTTGTTTAACATCGACGTGGCGTCATCGAAATTCTAATATTTAACAAAGTAAAGTTGGGCGATACATGGACGATAGTCAAGCTCATATTCTCAGAAAATTGATTCTGAGTCCTGGACAGGAATTGAACCTGTAACCTTCTGGTGTAACCTTTGTTCTCCATCTGAGCCTCGGTGGCTCAATGGTTAGAGCGTCTCACCAGCAATCGGAAGGTTACAGGTTCGATTCCTGTCCGGGACTCTGAAATATTTTCCTAAGGATTTGAGCTTTGCGATCGTCCGTATATCGTCTGTCTAATCTAAGCTCCCCCACATCCACTACAGCAGTGTATATATAAAGTGGTAAAGGTTTTGCTGTGCAAGCTGTGTTAAGTTGTCAATAGTCAGGAAAACTCTGAGCACCAGACAGGACTCGAACCCGTGACCTTCTGAATGCTAGACAGACGCTCTAACCATTGAGCCACTATAGAACTCAGATGGCAGAGCAAGGTTAAATACGGTATTTAAACCTGGGACGAGTCTTGTCGTTATCACAAATACTTGTTGTACTACAAGTCGTGTTGTGACAGTCAATTTCCAGTCAAATGTTGTTAGTAAAGTTAGGTAGTTGCAGCTTGAAACCTTTACAACTTTACAAGCATCAAGCTGCAACTACCTAACTTTACTAGCAATGTATATTAGCACATCTATAAGTACAAAAGTAAACGGTTTGAACCTCCAGGTTATTGTAGTCTTGAGAAAGACTGTTGTTGGTGACTGACGTTTCGACGGCCTCAGCGGCGGTCATCTTCAGAGTCAAGTAAAGCGTGTTTGTCAGGTTTGCCTGGTTCATTACGTATTGACATCTAAGTAAAGTTGGTCGCAAGTGCTGTTTAAAGTGCCTGTGAAACAAAAAAATTCAACTCTGTTTTTGACCCACTTTTGTACTTCCTGATGTGCTGGATATTATGGTGCTATCGGTTTTTCAATCACGGTACGGGAAAGTGCTTTGCTCGACGTTCAAACATCGCTACTTTGAAAGAAAAAATGTCAGGAGTCTGGGGACAGAAGCAGCAGTCTAGTGACGTCATACGTCACAGTCTTCGATAATATCGATGTCTTTTGTGATGCTTGAATACTTAGTTTTTGTGGTGCTTGAATACTCAACATCCTCCTCTGAAAGCGAGATCAGTAATGTTTTTTCATCTCTAAAATCTATGCCGACTCTAAAATCTATGCCGACTCTAATGTGTGTAAGAGGTGGTTTGACCGCGCGGTGAGGTGGGACAAAATTGGTGTAATGCGGTCGCTGCCATTAATTTTTGACGTCATTGACGTCATTGAAACATACAAAGAAACTATTCACAATAGCATGACAATGACGTGATCTTAGTCTATTGTGCATGATTTGTATTCACGTTATTGTGAAGGATTTCTTTTCATAGTATTTCTATCACTCAATGACGTCACAAATTAACGGGAGCTACCGCATTCGCCCGCGATCGGAACAAAAATGGCGGCCTTCAATAGACCAAAAATACGATAAACAAAACCATATTTCTCTAAAACTAAAAAGATTAGAAGAAAACTAATACCCATTCTCATGTGAGGCGACAAAGAACTTTCATTCAAGCAGCACTTGTTTTTGGGGTGGAGTGTCCCTCTAATAAACTTGAAAAATAGTGGCGACCTCTGTGAAAACGATCAATTGAAGCGTGTATGATGTCGAGAATTGACGATATTGGTGAACAATACTATAGGTCAATGTAGGGTTCATTAGCTAACTATGGAACTGAAGTGTTGGGCGCTTGTATTTTGCAGGACCTTTTGATGTTTCATTGGTTATTCCTGGAAAGAAAACAGGTCTTAATGAATGTTTCCGCTTTGTGGATACTTTATAATCTCATTTCCTCAATCAGTTCAATGACTGGTAAGCGCAGTAGAAATATATTCGGGCTGAAAAATGCATGTGTTTGCTGTTTGCTGTTGTAATCCGTGGAATAAAGATTTACTAACATTTCGTCATTACACAGGCAATGTTTGAGAAATATATTCTAAATAATCAGAGGGATTATTCATGAAGAAAAAAACTAAAAATCTATGTTTATTGAGAGAATTAATAATTATATGAAAAATCTGAGGGTCGCTGAATCAACATGAGGGTCTCCGAATCGGCGCTCTGACCACTGAGCTATTGAGACACGGTGAGGACAGTCGGATTTTCATATTTAAACATCGCCGTTCTTCTCAAATCTCTACAGGAAGATATCTCATCTTCACAAGGTAGAGCGAAGCACTCACAGCTTGTATACACGAGGTTTTATAACAATTTTTAAATGAAGAGAGGATTTAACAGAATAATAATTATATGAAAAATCTTATTGCCCCAACCTGGAATCGAACCCAAGGTCTCTGAACCAAAGGCTTCGCTCTACCTTGTGAAACTGAGTTGTCTTGCTTTAGAGACTTAACGTTGGGACACATGAGGCGAGAAGTCGCTCACTATACATTATACTTGAGGAGGGTCTTTGATTTAAATATTATTTATTTTTTGTTATTTTACAGTTTCCTTCTTTAACGTTTCTTTTGTCCGTTTTCAGGTGGTCAAAATGGCGCTGATCAACAGACGAGTTTGGCGGCTTGGTGGGAGAAGCTACGTCACGAGTTAGCGCAGTCCACGGTGACTTCGCAGACATTAGCAACGGCTGTTTGTTGTCGTAGTATAGTGATGGCAAAGCAAACTGCTGCCAAGAAACTAGAGGTGTGAGAACAATAGAAATTGACGACGTATAAAAGTTATCACTTTGGAAACTTAAAATGTCTATGAAACGAAAATTAAGTTTTAGTTATTTAAAGAGTGAGTGTCAACCGTGACGCATTGCACGCTCGGTCGGCCATTTTTCGAAGCACGAAATTCCCTTGGTGAACTGCATCCCCGTGAATATCTTGTCAATCCTTGATATAAATTATTCATTTTGTCTTTTAATTGGAAGAAGATATACCTTAGAAAGTAATTATTTCTGCATTTTTCACAAAATTCAACGTTTTCTTGACTTTCGTTTCGAATTTGTCAGACGCGAAGCGTGGAAGACCAAGTGACGGGGTAAAAAGCAACATTTTTATCTAGCCATCCACATGTCTGTAACTCGATTTTTGTGAATGTCTTCCTTTTTCAATTGAACCACAACGTTTTAAAAAGCATTTCGCGAAACTCGGCCAACCACAGAGTAGTTTCATGTGCTATATTTAAGTTTGTTACCACAACAAGTTCGTTTTTCTAACACAAAAACTAACCCTAATACTAACCTTAATACTAACCATAATACTAACCATAATACTAACCCTAATACTAACGATAATACTAACCTTAAATAATACTAACCATAATACTAACCCTAATACTAACCCTAATCCAGTTAATTAGGCAAAGTACTACAACAAGATGGCGGATGACAGGATTGTCTTTGGACAAAATTAGTGCTGTTGTTTTATACAAGAGTAGTTTTGTTTACTTGGATTACCTTCGTAAGCCTGTTTGTTAATCAGAAAGTAAAAAATTAGAAATTAAGATTTTTGTTGCCAATGTCCTTTAAACTCGTTTCAAAATGCAGGAAATGGCGTTTCCTTGACTTACAAATTCATTAATTTTCCGGAGGTCATGCCCCGTAGTGCGAACCCCCTAGATGTCTTCCCAATTTTCCGCTTGTCAAGTTGACTTCTCATTTTGATTACACCGTTAATTGTTGTTTATATGACGTGAGGTAATAGGATGAAAGCTTAGTAACTTCAGTTAATAATTCACGTGGAATAAAACGAAACTTAAAGTGCCCCTAACCTCAACATTTTTTTATTGTCTTATTTGGAAGAACTTTTAAAATGATAAAGTAACTTCTTTTGAAGATTTTCGTTTCTTCGCTTTCCTTTTGAGATATATCAGTATGTTTGATATGCAAATGTTCGGAATTTACGTCAAACATGCATAATGACGTATTGGAGAATAAATCTCTTTCATTCTCAAACGAAATTCTTTAAAATCGAGAATTTTGGTGTTGTGCGAAAAACACGCACACGTGTTATTGACACTTTAGTGTTTTCATTTCATGAACGCAAAGATATATAACATACTCTGATAACTCATTATGCATGTGTGACGTAAATTCCGGACATTTGCATATCAAACAAACTGATATATGTCAAAAAGAAAGAGAAGAAACGAAAATCTTCAAAAGAAGTTACTTTATCATTTTAAAAGTTCTTCCAAATAAGACAATAAAAAAATTTGCGGTTAGGGGCAATTTAAGAATTATCTAATACTAACATTTTTACCGAGTTACTCTATTCTATAAAGACTTTTTGGCACCAACTTTTGCTGTCAAATATTGATCGAACATTTCTTTAGCATTTCTGTGCTCTATGTGCTTTCAAAACCAAAATCTGATTTAAAAAGATTGATATCATGCGCATTTCATATGTGAGGAAATTTCTTAGATAGCTGAATTGCACCAGTGCCATTTTCGGCGATCTTTCACCGTGGAGGAAAAATGCCCTGGGTACGAGGTTGTTATACACGTTGCGCTCAAATGTTTTTTGAAATTTTGCTATTCAAGGATGATGCCCTGCAGGAGTCAAAGGAAGCCGACTGGGTGTCCATCTCCATGGAAATGGAACGTTGGAATTTATTTGTGAACCAGCTGGACGATGTCTTGAACTTGGTAACGTTTTGTTTATCCTTGGAGGTTGAGAAGAAGCTGGGCAAAAAGGAAACGCGTCGAAGGAAATGTGCGGATTTTTTATCCCATTTAACTGTTTTGAGTAAGTGCAGAGAATATCAATATCTACATATCTAAATCAATGGCGGTGGTCTAGAGGCTAAGGGGGGGGGGGGGGATGTAGCCCCCTAAGGTCATTAAGATGTACGAAGGCAACCCGACAGACATTCGGACACGGAAAGCGCTAGCCTGGATGGCTTGCTATAAAGTGGACAAAGTATGGCGTAGTAACCTGCCAAACAATCTGAAGGTTGATCTATTTCGAACCACTAGCGGGAATTGTGGTAATCGTGTCTGAGCAATCGCCTATGCGATCATCCAATACATTTGTTCACCCTCCCGCTGGCTGGATGCCAAAGTGTTACCACACTCTTTTGAAGGAAGCTACAGTACAGCTAGCAGCTCATGCATGAGCGAAAGTTTTATGTACTATTTAAGTTCCAATATTCTCTACTATATCTTGCAAAAACTGTTGTGAATAATGCCCAAGAACAAACGAGGTAGTAAAAAGAGACGAGTGCAGCCCTTGAAAAATGGAGTTTCGGCACTGTCAACATAAGGTCTGGAAAAGAAAAAGAAGGAGCAAAAATATATGCAATCACAAAAGAAGTCGCCAGAGCAGTCTTGATGTTCTGCTGTCTACAAGAGGTGCGATACCGAAATACAGGCAGCAAACTGATTCGACTAAACACTGGTGAAGTGTTTGAATTCCACTGGTGTGGGCAGAAGCGAAGGCGTGAGGCTGGTGTTAATTGGCATACTCATTGGAGTAAACCCTGATGTGGAAATCAGTACTCCAGATATCGACGAGCCTCGTGTCATGGCCATCAATGTAAAAGTGTATATATGGATTCAATCTTAGAATTATTGACGGATTCGCCAACAGACTCTGATGGCAATGAAAACCAAAAGCAGATGTTTTATTAGATGGTTTTTTCAACCTCCTGCGAAGAATCCAAAATATCTCATTCAGACAGCATTGCATTCTTCAATTGCATTCTTCAAGATATATATGTCCCCTATTTTAGCAGTTCCTTACTAAACCAAGAGCGTAGTTTGCTGGCCATTCACAGAGAGCAAATGTGGAAATTATATCAGTACATACAGTATAGTTTGACGCTACTACGCAACTTTAAAAGTTACTGTCTATGACCCAACATTTCGACACTCCAATCTAGTGTCTTCATCACGGGTGATCGTTGTAAAGTTAGGATCCCTATTTATACCCTCATAGAACCGATGATGACATTATCTATTACCCTAACAAGATGCAAATAAGCTTCTGGTAATAAACCACCATCATCGCGATTCAATGGGGCGTGGGCGCTTTTGATAAGCCTCCAGACAACGTCTCTGATGGTAGCGCGGATTAGTGGTAATAATTTTGGAATTTTCCCACGCAATCTCATGGTAGGTTACGCACGCGTGCTCCGACAAAGCAGAATTTTCCTTTTTTGAAAAGAAAACAGCCTTTTGGTGTTCTTTTAAAGGCGTACGAAACTGACGTTTAGTCTGACCGATGTACTCCTGATCACAGTCATTGCACGGAATGGAATAAATAGCGTCTCTCCTCTGTTCCTTCGCAATACGATCCTGATGATGGTGATGGTGATGATGATGGTGGTGATGGTGGTGATGATAGTGATGGTGGTGATATCGTCAACGTTTGAATTATAATTTATTATTAATTTCATGTAGAATTTATATATCAGTATTATCGTATTTGGTGTCATAGACACTTTATGAGAGGTGTCCGCTTGAGAGGGATTATAAATATATTGTTTTCCTAAAGAAATTTCGGGATCCACAGATAGGTGTCCGCTTAAGAAGGGTGTCCGAGGTGTTCGACTATACTACCTTCCTTGTTTTTTCGGGTCTAACTTTGCTCTCTTTTTATTCCATAGATATTCTTGGTCGCGGTCAATCTGGAATCGCTGACATTGTTGCCAAGTGTGTTGTTAAGCATGACGTGGAACCACGTCGCCTTGGTTATCCATGCACGACAAGACAACGACGAGCGCCTGGTTCAACTGAAGAAGAAGATAGGCCAGAGGAAATTGTTGAAGAACCCGATCCTAGTCAACTCTTGGAAGGTAAGACTTATCAAAGTCACGATCGAGAATCACATCAGCTACGCTGTAAATCTTTATCGTGTATAAATAAATGCTTATTATTATTATTATTATTATTATTATTATTATTGCACAGAAATTTTGTAAAACTTGCGGTGCAGTTCGCTGACTACTTGATCTAAAGGCCACCACACACCACAAGTATAATAATATTCAAAAGCGGCCCGCTTATGCCCGCCGCACACCTGAGTGACTGTGTGCGATTTTAGTCGCATATAATTAAAATTGCATGTGATTGTACCGTGTGCAGCAGCTTCTCATGCAGTTTTTATTGCTTGCAATAAAAATCACGATGATCAAACAAGTTTGATTTTATTGCATGCAATTGCATGAATTTTTACTTTGTCGCAAATGTGTCCGGCTCTGGTGCACTGCGGTTATTGAAACAACCAATGACAGACTTGCCATAAGTCACATGATAAACTAAACATGGCGGATGGAGTGACGTGATTTTTCTAATTCGTATCTCCATATGTTTTTGTTAGGTTTACTGGAGATACGTAAGCGGTTCCGTTACAGTCTTGCTCAAGATAATCTCTGGGCTCATTGCTCGTGTGAATACCTGAATCAGTGGTTGGGAGATAAAGAGGTAACGTGAAGCAAAAATAACTGACAACACCCTGCAATCCACTCGATCATTTTGATCGACCACTCGATCATTTTGATCGATAGTGGTTTGTATTTAGCAACTTAAAGTGCCCATGAAACGAAAAATTATACTTTGTTTTTATGATCCATTTTGGTTCGGCGTTTCGATCACAACAAAGGAAAGTGCTTTATTTTTTATGTAAACATACGCCACACGTTAGAGTCGGCATAGATTCTAGAGATATAAAAATCATTACTGATTTCGCTTTCAGAGGAGGAATTTGACTTTAACTCAAACATCAGTAATATTTCCACAGCTACTGTAAGTATTCAAGCACCACAAAAATCATATCGATATTATCGACGACTCTAACGTGTGACGTCACTAGACTGCTGCTTCGGTTCCAGACTCCGGACATTTTTTCTATCAAAATAGCGATGTTTGAACGTCGATAAAAGCACTTTCCCGTACCGTGATTGAAAAACTGATAGCATCATAATATCCAACGCATCACGAATTACCGAAGTGGGTCATAAAAAACAGAGTTGAATTTTTCGTTTCATAGACACTTTTTCGTTTCATAGGTTTCATTTCGTTTCATAGTTGCCCATGTTTATCTCTTATCAATAAAAAGTAAACATAGTTGAGATACTGACCGTGTTCTGAGCTTCGAAAGTACATCCCATCCTATTGAAATTCGTGCAGCCAAGCAACCTGGCACTGTATTTGTGACGTGAAAGAGTCCAACTTGTTTGCAATGGCTCTACTTGCATCCCTTGAAGACCTATTTGAACAGTTCGGTGCAGCACAGAAAGGCATGTCAGCAGACAAGAACCAAGAACGAAGACACAAGAAAGAACCTTCCGCTCCTTCCCGCTAAAATTAATTTGGACTCTTTGACGTCATAAGTGCCAGGTTGCTTAGCGCTCTTCAAAATGGCGGCTTCACTGCGAATATTTTGGCTTTTTTGAAGACGAATTTTAATAGGATAAGATGTACTTTTCAGCCTCATAACATGGTCAATATCTCAACTATGTGTTTACTTTTTATTGATGATGTGACCTTCTCTTTTAAAGTGCCTATGAAATAAAAATTAAGTTTGTCTTATTTTAATGAACTCCTAAAATGATGTGGAATGGTAATTTAGAGTTCTTTCATATCTCATCATCATCATCATCAATCAGCTTTATTAAATTAATTAAAATTAAAATACACGGTATCACTTCATTAAAATAATGCTCTTCCAGGAGCCGTGTTAAACATTAAGTAAATTAATACAAAAGGATTAAATATTATTATAATTAAAGAACTTATTATAAATTAATTGATATAGTTTCATAATAGAGAAGCTTTAAAAGAGCAGACCGATGGTTTGGTCTTAGTCTCTTCTGGCAGACTATTCCACAGTACAGCCACACGATAACAAAAACATCGCTTACCCGCTTCGGTGCGAGGTCTGGGAACAAATATATTATTAGAGCTGCCTCTTAGGTTATATGAATGAATCAAACATAGATTTAAGTCTGTCAGGATAAAGATTATTCTTAGCTTTATAAACACTAATGGCCAGCTGTTTTGAACGTCTTTGTTCAAGAGTATCCCATTCAAGGGCATGTAAAATATCAGCAGACCTTGTATTATAGTCCGAATAAGTAATTATTCTACCCGCTCTATTTTGTAGTCTCTGGAGTCTGTCAGATAAGCATTTACCGAAACACCCCCATACCTCACTGCAATAATCTAAATACGGTAATACCAATGCCTTATACATCATTATTAAAGTTTGGTAGGGTACGAGGTCACGAGCTCGTATTAGGGCCCCAAGACAAGCAGAGACTTCTTCACGTCGTTCTTGATATATTTAGACTTGTGTGATATGCAAATGAAGTAGCCTGTGATGTCAAAATGTTTCCACATTTTTAGAAAATTAGGAAATAGTAAATTAATTTGGGATCGCTATTCCGATGTAATGATGTTAGGTGTCACGAAGTGTTGTACCGTGCGAAGTTTCAAGTGATTTCGTTGAATAATCTCAAAGATATACTTGATATTCTAAAAATGTAGAAACATCTGACGTCATATGTTATCGTATTTGCGTATCACAATAGTCTAAATATCTCCAGAACTACGCGAGATACGAAAGAACTCTAAATTACCATTCCTTATATTCATTTTCGGAGAGCATTTAAATGAGACAAACTTCATTTTCATTTCATAGGAACTTTAAAGAGTTACAATAATCAAAAAAATTCCTTCATACATCTCATGATAACTTCGTGTACGTGTGTGTTCTTCGTTAACTCAATAGCTCAACTGCTAGTGGAGTGTTGGTCCAGGCACCCAGTGGGCATATGTACTTCTAGTACGTATTCCATATAAGGACGTGGCCGACGAGCAAATACATGGCACTCGTACCAGCCCACTGGATGTGGGATTGTTAAGACGTTACGATATGTTCGATTATCCGCTCTTTTTAAGAAAACTACATTCGCTAGCCTGATAAGCCAGGGCCTTTTTTAACTATTAAGCTGGGGGGCAAGTGCCCCCCCAGTCCCCCCTTGTGCCCCCCCACTAATCAATTTTTGCCCCCCCAGGAAAAGTCCCTTTTTCTTAAATTTAATCAACCAATATCAAGGAATAACAATTAAACAAATGGAAAGTAAGTTTTAGCCCTTAATTAACAACTTATAGACTTACTGAAATTATTATGTTGACCTACGTGGCGCGCGTCCCCCATTTAAAATCCCGCAAACAAGTGTTTTCTGTTTTTTACCATAATATGATAAACGCAATATTATATGACCGATTATAAGCACGATGGTTTGGTAGCTTATGAAAATGCCTAAAGGCTAAAGTGTTTATATTGGTTTCGTACTACTTCTGAGTTTATATATTAAAGTTTTCATAATCTTGATACCCCTATGTAATCGTGCATTTTTAGCAATGGCGTGGTGCCTTAATTTCGCAAAAATTCTTATCAGAAATCGTCGTAAAAACACTTCTGGACTTTGCAAAATTAAAAATGTTCCTGAGGGGGCATGCCCCCAGACCCCCCTACTAGATTACCGTTACCCCTTTCGAACAACCCTGGATCCGCCACTGATCATGAACTGCAGAACAAATATTTTTAAATAAAATGGCAGACAAATATATATATATATATATATATATAAACGAAAAAGCCTACCTCAGAAACAGTAAACATATATTTTGGCTACGAAGGTCCCTTTTAGGAAAATGCCCCCCCACGGGAAAATCCTTAAAAAAGGCCCTGTGATAAGCTGTACGCATATTGTAAACAGATAATTTATCTTTGTTTTAATATATATTGTAGCTTTTGGAGTTGATTTTTTATCAAGAAAACGTTCGTCGAAGACAGCCGAAAGTTCGTGTTTTTGTTTACAAGATGGTATCCGTATTGCGAAAATTATTTTTTTGGCCATGTTCGATTATCCGCGCTTTTAAAGAGAACTAAGTTAGCTACCGGGATAAAGCTGTACGTATGTTGTAAATAGATCATTTAACTTTCCTTTGATATAATCTATAGCTTTGGGGGTGGTTTATTTCTCAAGAAAACGTTTGCCAAAGGGTTAGGACCTTTGTTGTTTTGGGGTCGGTTACAATCCAATTAACTAGGAGGCTGGTACGAGGTTTCAATGTGTCAGCTATTTTCTCGTTAATTCACTCTATTTGCGCCTCCTTATAAGGAATACGTACTAGATACCCCTATCCCAGTGGGACGAGTTTGAACTCGATTCAACAATTTTTCCGTTAACTTTCGGCAGTGTACTGCAGGATAGTCATCGGATGGCATCGTCTTCGTGTACCGGACGCACAATGGACACAGACTACGTCATAGACACATCAAGGTTGTTTTCTCGGGATTTAGAAGCTTTACAAGAACAAAAACCATAACCATAACCCAAATAATAACTCTAGTCCTAACCTTGAAATAAAGGAATACTAACCCTACTTTTAAACTCAACATTTCAATGATGTAATACTCTGTCCGGTACACGAAACGAAGTAGCAGCCCATCGGATATTTCGGAATATTTTGATCAATACATTTTTATCATTCTTTTTAGCTTTCTGGATTTCTCCTGAAATCTCTGGAACATGTAAAGTGTATTGAAGACCAGAGGTTAAAACATGGTGGGCCATATTCGCATACTTGCATAGACTGTGTACCTAATCAGATTCATGAAATAGCAAAGAATGAATGTCTAAGAATGCATCTAAATACAGTTGCTTTCCAGAGAAGCCTTGCATGCTTACAAGTAATTACAACTAATTACAACTAATTACAACTAATTACAACTGATTACAAGTAATAAAATTAAGTACAAATTTAGTTAATGTGGAATCAAATACTAAATACTTATTAACCGAGTGCGAGGTATGTACGGTAAAGTATTTGCCTGAGGTTTTCGTAGTGCGAAAAAACCGAAGGCAAATACTTTACCGTACAGACCAAGCAAACGAGGTTAATAAGACATTTATTATATGGCTTTTGGTTCATTTTGTTCTCTGTTTTTAACGTTGTGTTTGTCTTCAGATGTTGCCGTTTACCTTACCTCTGAGCTTGTTGATTTCGCTTCATGTTTACACGCGTTACTGGTCGTTAGGCATTCATTTTCTTCACTTATAGATAAACAGCTTTCAAGAAAAGAAGCACTAATGTTCCAGGACGTGTTATTGTTCGAACTTTTTCAACGAACATAGTCAAATCCTCTTTTATTTTCATCTAAATCAACTCAGAAATTTTCCCGCCAAAACTTACCGGTCCGGAAAAAGGCGTATTGCCCTCTCACAGCGCCGGGAGGGCAATGCGCTTTTTTCCGCACCTCTCACGAACCAAGCGTGCGCCATCTTTCTTAGCCATATAATAATTTGCCTTATACAATACCTTAAATAATTCTAATAATTATTCTGTCTTTGTCTTAGGGTTGTGTGTTCTTATGTGGCGTAAAGTAAAAGATTCTGTGTCGGCTTTGACTACGCTAACGGAAAAGGTAAAGGCACTGATTGATGGATCCCAAGTCGATGGGACACAAATCGATCCCAAGTTGTGTGTATATTGGAGTAGCCTGGTAATATATATTTAAATGCGTATATGCGTGCCCTTCTAAATTCAGAATATTTCGAACATTTTAAATAATCGAACCCGTAACCTTCTGATTTCCAGTGAGACGCTGTAATCATTGAGGCATACAAACTCAGATCTACATCGAAGGTTCATTGTGACATGTGTATTGCCAGTATCAACATAGTCTCAACATACCAAGTTATCATTTCAATTGACACACCAGGAAGATAATTGCGCAGCAAATAATTAAAAAACATGGAATATTTGCAAGCAAATAGGATTTTTATATCTTCCATCTGTCGAATTTATATTTTATTAAAGTGTCAATGTGAATGGTGTAATAGCTAATATAGGGACTCTGATGACCCTCGATATCATATTACCATAACCGGAAGGGGTCTGTCGTGGCACGTGGGATTTCAGCTGTCATGTGATAACTCAGTCACATGCCCAGTCTCAGTTGCCCTGTTTTTCTAGAGGTGAAGATGAATACATATCACTTTGCCCACCACCTTCCCCATGGCTGGCCACCTTTTTGGCTATATTGTATATTACTGTAGATTGTTCTTCTCCTATCTGGCGTTTTATGGCCCTCACCTTTACTGGGCTCAATCATTTTGTAAATTATAAAAAATAATTAAATAATTTAATTATTAATTTTGAATAAAATCGGCTTTGGTCCAACAGGACCATAGCCAATTTATCCCATCTGGAGTGTGCAATTTCCTTCATTGATTGCCCAGTAAACAGAGCTCAGTTAATGCAGTGCATAATTAAGTTAATGCAGTGCAATGCAGACATAAAATGGAAAGATTTTGAAAAATATAATTTTGTTTTACTGACGTATCGTCAAGTAACATCTTCAGAGTGATAAAAAATTAGACGGTTTCTTGTGATAGCGATTACAAAAATAACGTCGAGAAGAAGCTTAATTGCGTTGCAGCACGGGATTGTTCAGCATTTTTGCTCCGAGCAAGTTCCCATTCAGTTCTCCATTTTATCGTATTTGCGTCTCTGTTTCAGGTCGGAAAGGCTCCAAAAGAACGACTATGTATCAAGGTACATCAACCATTTTATTTTTCGTATTTGGTATTTTATGTATTGTAGTATTTTCAGAAACAGTTTTCGTGTAATCTTTCCATTGTTAAATATCCAATCCCTGTGTTATCTCTTATCAGGATAACTTTTCAGTTATCTTTTCTATTTGTTCTCAACTATGTTCATTTTGAAAACATGCACAAAACATAATATATCAAGAGGCAGAAATGGACGAATAATTTATATTACCAAAGTCAAGCCGAGTCAAAATGGCGCATTTTTCCATAGTTAGTAGAAGGGATGGTTTGGAAGGTCAGCAAAAGTCATTGTTCTATGTTATTGTTCACTTTCGCGGTCACTGAACGTATTGTATTTTCTGTATAATGAAGCAGTTATCCAATAACAACGTTCGGATTTAATTATATAATGTAGTCCTTCATCGTCACGTGTTGTGAGTCCTTCGCCATCAGGTGTCCATAGAATTTCCTTTCTCCGACCAATAACAAACACTTTCTCCAATACTATAACGTGACCATTGCGTTATCTTGAAAGACAATGGAGCTTCCAAACCATCCACCTCTACTGACTATGATTTTTCGTAGAAACAAATTGCAGGTTAACACAAATTGACGAAAGAAGCCCTCAAAAAATTCTTTAAAAACAGGTTAACGAACGATTTCGTTTTACCGTTTTCACCCCATTTTTACACAACTGATGTCACTAACAGATCACAGAACATTACTAAATCCTTTTTAAGTACTCGGTTACTGAAAGTTTGTCTGTTTTTTTTTAGTTTCAATTGCATTACTTCTGTATTGGTGTTCATTACTCCAAATTTTCCCACCCTCAATTACGTTTTACTTCCAGCGAAATCTTTGTTCTCTAAGATAAACATTTTATGCAAATTAGATTGTTCTTTGCAATTTCACTTGTGTGTATTATTTCAAAAAAGCTCAAATTGTCCTCACGCTATTCGGGCTCGCAACATTTTAATACTCTTTTGAAAAGTACTCTTGTGTTGTATTAATCCCAAATTGCACTCGAAGCCATTGTCTTCACGCAGACTACGTTATTACCATGACGGTATGCTAATAGACGATACATGGACGATCGTCAAGTTCGTATCCTCAGAAAAATGATTATGAGTCCCGGACAGGAATTCGATTTCTGTCTGGGACTCAGAATAATTTTTCTGAGGATACGAGCTTGACGATCGTCCATGTATCGTCTGTCTACTCCAAGCTCTCCCACATTCACTATACAGCAGTGTGTATATTAACACAAGTATACTAACAGTGACAATGAGTCTTATTTGTTTTATCATTTCTTTTCTGACAGACCGTCGAGATGGGTTGCTCTTCGTTAACTATCTTTTTAAAGTCTACAAGATCAATTCTACAATTTCTGGCCGAGGTAGGCGGTTTAAAACTCTTATCGAGCTGCTGAAATCGTGAGATAAGAAGAATAAATACGAAAGTTCTCAAAAGAACTGGATATAATATGAAAGAGAGAAATAAGAGAATTTCAATGTGTCGAAAAATACTTAAGTAAGAGTACTTACGTATTTTCATGAACGACGTTTCAGACGATGTGTCCTTCTTTGGGTAAGATCCAGATGACCTGAAGCAACCTCGTACCCAGGATCTTATCTCCGCTCCCCGCCCGCCCCTTGGACCTGAAAAAGGGCACCTCACTACTCTTACTTAAAGTGCCTATCTCACGTTTGGGGATTGGGTCTTCCTGAGCAAAATCATAATATATCTTGTCAGCCGAAAATTTCATCTTCATGGACTTTTTTGCTGTTAAAGTTATCGGATGTGATGTCACAAGAGGCATTTTTCTGGCAGGTAACAAAAGGAAACTGGTTTGGAATGCCTCTTGTGACATCACGTCCGATAACTTTGACAGCGAAAAATCCCATGAAGATGAAATTTTCGGCTGACAATATATTATGATTTTGCTCAGGAAGACCCAAATATTACCAATATGTAAAATCCCCAAACGTGAGATAGGGTCTTTAAGTATTTTTCGAGATATTGTATGGTGGTATAAATACTGCTATTGATCGATTTTACAGATGTCTCACGAAATCAGTGATGACAGCGACCAGAGAACGCAGATTTCGTTTGAAGTTGAAGACTTTTGGCAAACTGGAGAATCGTAGGTGTTATAGTGTGTGTTAATGGTGGGGAGGAGGATAGGGCGAGAGGTAGAGTGAAAGCGAGGTAAACGGGAAACGGACGGGGAATATTAAGGAGCAAGACGAACGGAAGGACAAAGAGATAACGTGAGATCTGGCTAATAGTTTGGTTTATTTAAAGAAGGTTTACAAAAACCATCTTAGCATATAGATAATTTTACAGAATAAATAAATAAGAAAAATAATAGTCCATAAGATTTATAACTAAAAAGTATCTAAAAAGTGTCGATAAGCCCTTGTTTTAAAAGTACCAAGAGACATTGAGTTTCTGATCTCAAGTGGTAAGCACTACCTTTCTACCTATTTACCTATCTACCTATCCACCTGTCTACCATATAAAACAGCACTACTATAATGTAGAGTATTTATACATGGTTTGGTGTATGGGCAAGCCATCTGATTGGCTAATCCTAACCATCAGGGGGTTAGTGTTAGGATGAAACGCTAGGTGGGGGGTTATGGTTAGGTTTAGGATTTGCGGTTAGGATTAATTAGGGTTAGCCAATCAGATGGCTCACTCTTACACCAAACTATTATGTCACTATTACCAACCTATTACCAAGATCTCAGGGGGGAGAAAGTTATCATTATGCATTTTAAAATGGATACCTCCCAAGGTGACACGTTGTCTGAGAGCTTTGCCATTAAAACTGGTCTTTTTCGGAACGCGAAATGTTCTCTTTTTTCCCATGTAGTTCTCCGACGTCATTTCTTCAAGAAGTCACGGAAACAGAACCTAGTAGTTATGAAGTGGTTGCTGTTCATTATTGGTTGGTTTCATTACTTTGGCTTACGATAGGACTTGGTATGAAAAGTGTCAAACCTTTGTCTCTCATTACTAGTAAGGTAGGTCTTATGAATGTTTCTCCAGTTACATTGGCTAGAGATATATGTCCTTACTTAAACTTGCTCTTAAAGGGGAACTGTACCCAAAAAATAAAATACAAAGCCTTTAAGTATATAATGTTTAGAAATGTTAATAGTTTTACGGTATCTGCTCTTGTACTCGAGAAATAACGTTTTCATTCTCGTATTTTATGTTTCTGGACGCTGCCATTTTAGAGTTTGCTCGACGGCTCAGACTCGAGGTCCAGCGGGGGTTTCTTTTCAATTTTGACGTCACTTGAGTGCAAGGAACAAAAGACAAGCACTCAATGACGTAAAAATTGAAAAGAAAACCACCGCTGTACATCAATCTTGAGCCGTCGAACAAACGTTATTTCTCGAGTACAAGAGCAGATACCGTAAAACTATTGACATTTCTAAACATTGTGTTAAAAGGCCTTTTATTTCACACAAATTTATTTTTGGGTACAGTTCCCTTTACTTCAGCTGGAAGTGAGTTGAAAAGCGCTACGCCGCTATAAAACAATTTAGATTTGGAAAAATCAGATGGTTGATCGAAGGAAGCATCAAAGCAGTGGAATGTGACCTGGTCACCCTTTCCCGGATATAACGGTTGAAAGTTAATAGGTTGCGGACTTCTGAAGGTATTGAAATAGGGGACTGGAGGACACGATCGAATGATGATGGTGGTCGTGCTAGTGATAATAACAATGCTTATTCCTTATATTTAATTTGTTTGTTATTAAAGTGTTTGTTATTAAAGTGTTTATGTAGTGAAAAATTCAGTTCGAAATATTAAACTCTCTTACTTGAAAGAAATACAGAAATTATAAAGATTGGCGTTTACAACTCTTCCATATCTCACTTTGTTCTTGACTTATTAAGATTTGTTTGATATGTAAGTAATCCTCACTTTGACGTCATACTGCGTAATGACTTACTGAAAAAGCTTGTATATCTTTGGGATTAGCAAATCAAATCACTACACACTTTCATAATTTCCTTACATAATCCCAAAGATATACAGGCTTCTTCAATAAGTCAGTATGCAGTATGACGTCATAGTGAGGATCATTTACATATCAAACAAATCTTTATATCTCAAGAACAAAGTAAGATATGGAAGAGTTGTAAACGTCAATCATTGTAATTTATATAGTTCTTTACAGTAAGAGAGTTTTTCCGAACTGAATTTTTCACTGCATATAAACACTTTAATTTTGTTCCTCTTACTTAATATTTTTCATAAGGAAAGGAAAGTTTTATTCAAGAACTTGAATACGTTTTATGAATGTGGAGATGTCGAGCCTGTAGTGTCAGAGGAAAGAGAAAAGGTATGGATATTCTTTCCCGGTGTATAAAAATGAAAGTCTTGATATAGCAGTTACGTACTCTATACTTTTTCACACTAAGGGAGTTCTCATTAATTCCACCCGGGAGGGGGAAGGGCAGAAGGAAAACTGAAAATTCTTGTTAAAGTTTTATGACCCAACCAAATTTCCCTGGATGGTTTCATGACCCAGCTGTACATTTTGTTTTAGTTTCGTGGCCCAGCACATCTTAAATTTTCAATTTCCATTCATACCAACAACACAGGAGAGCTAGGAACTGAGGGTAGTCTGCTATATAGAGCAAGGAAAACAATCAATTTTGTTTTCAGCCGGGTTTTAGCATTCCTGAACTCTTAGTCTCGAACCACTGAAATCCAAACTATATATACATGTATACATAATTTCTGGGGCAAGGGGTTCTCAAAACAACTTTTCTTTGTGTGTGATATGGAGTTGGACGTACATCAATTCCTATGTTATAAATATTCGTTTTCTTTGCTTACTTTTGATACGAATCAAAAAGGTTTTATGGCGCATCAAAGGTTTTCCAAATGTTTTCGTAGCCCCACCAACTTTTGACTTATAGTTTCATGGCCAAGCACTTTTCCTTCTGCTCCCTCCCTGGTGGAATTAATGACATCTCCCTAAGTGTAGTCAGCCAAGGGTCGCGTTTTGCCTGAAGCGACGTTTTTCTCATCGTTATATAGTTTTTCCCCAAAGCCCTGACTGCTCTCGTTCAACTCCTTTCCTCCGAGAAGTCTCCACCAGTGGCAGAACACGAAATAAAGCAATCCTCGGACGAGTGGTCGACGGCTATATACGGTCTGGCTGAACAAGGAGGTGTGGACGTTGATCCATTAAAAATAGACTTTGTTTGTGAACTCTGCTCCGCTGGAATGGATAAACTTGCTCAAGAGGTAATTAAATTATTATATTGAGTATTTCCTGCTTTCTATATAACGAAACATGCATGAAGGGCTCCGCTCGAAACGTCAGTATTTCGTCACTAAATTCTTGGCAGTTTACCACCTTTTCACTTTGCTGTATATTCAAAACACTGTCTACGCAGCACTCTACTTTTTTACTACATTTATGTACGAGCTTGACGATCGTCCATGTATCGTCTGTCTACTCCAAGCTCTCCCTCTTTACTTCCTTAGACAACTTAAGCGTGCAAACATTCCATCAAAATATCTTATTTTGTACTGTTGTTCCTGCATTCGTTCTTCCATTAACTACGCTTGTCCTGTTTTTCATCACTCTCTTCCCAAGTACTTACAAATCGACCTTGAGAGGATTCAAAGGAGAGCACTTGCTTGTGTTTATCCTCAGGGATTGAAAAATACATAATCATGCACCACGACAATATAACAAGGGATCTTTTCAAAACAATCGTTGAAGATGAAAACAGTAAGATACATTATCTATACTAGCGAAAGCAAACACTAATATCAGATATGACTTCAGGAAAAGCAGAACCTTTTCATTACCAGTCACGAAAACGAAACGTTTTGAAAACTCCTTTATTATTAGAAGTAGCGAACTGTACCAGAAGGATTAATTTCGTATTACTGAATTACATAATATGCATGGTATCATATATTTTTACATGCCATAGGTATGATTATGTTATACATATTATATTTAGGTTTTTAGTGTTTTTAAATTTTTAAATGTACTTAGTTACGCAATTCAGTCTCTACTGCAATGTAACTTTTTTTGAAATAAAACTATATTCCCTACAGCAGTGTATATTAACACATCAAAGCATTACTGACAGTATTATAGACAGTATTGTAACCTTCGCTCTCCATCTGAGTCTTGGTCTTCATCTCAATGGCTAGAGCGTCTCACCGGCAATCAGGTTACAGATTCGATTTCTGTCTGGGACTCAGAAACATTTTTCTGAGGATATGAGCTTGACGATCGTCCATGTATCGCCTGGTTGAGCATGAATTGATTGGAGAAGCCTCCCCATCCGCATATTTTTATTATTATAGCGAGACTTCCATCAAATTCAGGTTTACAATAAAGTACAAATTATAAAACAACTGAAATAATAACAAATAAGACAATTATACAATTTGTTTACAAACAAAACAATTATCAATGAGTTTGATGAGGGGTAAAGCAAATTAACGAAGTCCAAACTAGGCCAACCCCAAATAGCTATCTAAAATAAGAGTTACAATAAACAAGTAAAATATAGTTATCTTAAGAAAATAAAAATTGAATACCAATAGACAGTGGCGTAGCTAGGACTTTTTAGTGTGGGGGGGGGGGGGGCAGGCATAAAAAATGGGCGTGGTCAAAAAATAGGCGTGGTCATATGGATGTTGTCAAATAGAGGCGTTGTCATAAACATGTTTCATTCATACATTCATTCATTAAGAAATTAATCGTACTTAATACCTAATATTAGTATAGTACCTATACACATTTTACAAAATTTCTGTTTTAAATTCTACAATCATGTAGAATTGTATCTGTAGTACATGTATACAAACGACTGTAGAGTACTAGAGAGATTTGTCCACGAAGTCATTGAAATATTATTCTGGTTTTCGAATTTGAAGTTCTCTAATAGAAATTGATGAAACAAGTTCTCCATTTTGGCTATATATTTTCCGGGCGGAAACGGTAATCACAATATAAAGATATGAGCCCAGCTCAATATACGTAATTATTATTTATTTAAAAGAATTCGTGATCGCTGATTGGCTAACAGCCAACGGTGAAATCGTATCAACTCGTTGCTCTACCAAATATGGAGTTGTGACATCAATGGTGCAATATCACAAAATATTATTGCACGATTGATGTCACCTGGTGCAATATGAAAAATTAATATTGCACGCTATCACGTTTTTCCAACGATGCAGTTGTTAAATAGTTGATAAAGTTAATCTTTTAAATAAATAATAAAACAATTATTGAATTCGGTTTTCGCATGATATGAAGAATTATCAAGGCCTCAGTTTGTGTTATCCGCCTCAGCCTTCGACAGATAACACAAAATTCTGCCTTGATAATTCTTCATACTCAACCTCATTCAATAATTGATAAATGTATTGCCATAATAATATGGAAACAAGTCATGTTTTAAAACATATGAAACGTTAGTAAAAATGTTCTAAAACTTGATTTGTTTCCATATTATTATGGCAATACATTTACGTATATTGAGCTGAGCTCTTTTCGTTATACTGCGATTAAGTTCTCGATTTATTGAGATGCATGCAAGGTTTGAGAGTCGCTTTTCCGACATCGTGCTTCTCAAGTACGTCTCAACACGCTTCAAGCAGAGCGAGCGCAAGCTAAATCTGCTTTCAGAAGTTTAGTTTATATAGTCTGTGAAAAATGTAGTTAATATTGTAAGTAAGAGTTAATTACCGAGCACGAGGGATGTATCCTATATACAGCCCCGAGGGCTGCATTACGAGGGCTGTATATCGCATACATCCCTACGTTCGAGGTAATTAACGGACTTATTTCATGATTGAGGAGATTTTCTAACAAAGTTTTGTCTATTTTCCCCCCTGCTCCCCCCTTTAGCTACGCCACTGTCAATAGATGTACAGTGCGGACATATGCAGTCTTACAGCTCTACAATCTTGGGTGCAGATAAGTGCAGTCCAGATCATGATCGTATACGTAGCTACGTATACGATCAGGATCTGGACTGAACTGATCTGGACGGCACCCAAGATTGTAGCGTGATTGAAGCCTTTGGACGCCTTCCAGGAGTGCGGACTGCGGAGACCAAACTTCGCTAGCATAACCCAGATGTACACGCACAAATGTTAAATAAAGCAGCTTCTTCGATCAGACCCAATAGGTGCGATACAATGACGACGTAGAAATCCTATTGGCTTTTGGAACAATGATATTTGGATCATTGGGATCAATGTTTTGAATATTTCCATGGTTAGAAAGTATCCATGAATGTTTCCATGCCTTATACAAAAGACTTCTTCATATACGCACCAAATAACAATAGACACCAACGAACAATATAGGAATATAGGCCCACTCTTAACGCATGACGCAACACATGTCACACTATATTATTACACAAACAACGATGACGTAATGAACCAGGCAAACCTGAAAAACAGGCTTTATTTGACTCGGAAGATAACCGCCACTGAGGCCGTCGAAACGTCAGTCACCAACAATAGTCTTTCTCAACACTACAATAACCTGGACGATCACTTTTTCGGAAACTTTCTTGCCCTAGTCCTTCGTTCGTCTCTAACACCCAATCTGGACGGCCATGGCTCTTTAGTTGACTCAAAAGGTCGAAAGAACTTAGGACGAATTTCTGTCGAAATTAAGAAGTCTATTTCATCAATACCAACCCTCATAACTCTTAATACTAATTACCGTATAACTATATATACATTTATTTCCAGGCCTTCTTCGCCGTCCGTGATAGATCAACGCTCTGTTCGAAGATGCTGAAGATTGTTGGACAGAGAATGGCTGAAAATATATTTGACTATCGAGATCCCAGCGAGACTGCCAGAATACTGTCCAGTTTACCGATGCCTGTCAGTTCATGGATCAGAAAACAGGTATTTGAAGTCGTTAGGTTTTGCTCTATGTTAAGGAAGACACCTGCACGTTTTTACGTGCGAGGAAACATATTTGACCTATTGGATTAATCTTCACCCAATATTACAAATTTCGATTATTTTGTAATATTGGGCTCAGAGGAATCCAATAAGTAATAGTGTTCCGTATCCTGGTTTGTTTCTCTTTTCTTTTCTTTTCTTTTCTTTTATAATTTTGTTTTGTTCTTCCCTGATTTGTTTTGTTTTGTTATGTTTCCTGTTTTGTTTTGTTTCCCGTTCTGTTCTGTTCCGTTCCGTTCTGTTATTTTTTCTGTTCCGTTCTGTTTTCTGTTCCTTTCTGTTTTGTTTTGTTCTATTCTATTCTGTTCTGTTTTGTTCTGTTCTGTTCTGTTCTGTTCTGTTCTGTTCTGTTCTGTTCTGTTCTGTTTTGTCGTGTCGTATCGTGCTGTGTTGTGTTGTGTTGTATTCTGTTCCGGTAACTTAGTGTAACCTTCAACCTTCTTAGGATCCTTCCAAACTAAGAAAAAAAGGTGTCACTTTGTCACACATGAGCGAATTAATGACCCTGATTTTAAACGGCTTACCTGACGAGTCTAAGGAACACGACATCGCGACGAGCCTAACGGACACTTTGAAAACCATATTGTGATAATAAGATACCAGCGGAGGCACACCAAAGCCTAGCTAAATTGAGCTAGCTGTATTGGTTAAGAAATCAAGAAACATACGATAAATAGGTATATCAAAATATTGTATTATATAGAATTTTAGCTGTACAATCAAGGGTCAATCTCCTACCCGGCACATTTACCACGGTGGAAGGTCCACGAAAATGGCCCTGAAATTGGGCGGACGATAGTGATTGACCGATAGTGCCACAATCGCAAATTACCGATTACCGATTATTCCTGCAACAATTTGTCCGATTCCGATTTTATAATGACGTCATACATTTCGATTTTCTAACGATCATTTTCAATGTAACATGTTACTGCAACTAAACCGTCCATAAATGGCACGCTGCACGCATTAATTTCGTCGCGGCAACATGTTGTGTTAAAAATCGTTAGCTGTTTGTCACTATGTATGTCTGTAAGATACTTTCAATGGGTCAATTCTTTGCTTGGTTTGCTCCACACCTAACATGCAACATGCTACCGTTCGCGCGAAAAATTAAACATATTTGATTTTCAATTTTTTCTTAGAAAAAGGGGACTCAGGTTGAGCGTTTCACGACAATCGGTTTTACACAATCGGAAAATACAGATAATTCTACCGATTCCGATTGTCTACCGATAAGGCAAAAATCGGCCCGATTCCGATACCGTTATCGGTCAATCACTAGCGGACGACTCCACAAAACAAGACGCCCGCTAGGCGTTAACTCGGGCTAGGTTTGGGCTGGCAGCGTGGCGTACTGTATATATCTCTTTTTCAATACGGGCCGCTTTGTCGTAGATTTTTGAACTTTATTTCGGTCAATATTTACTCGCTTTCAATTCTGAAAACAGACTTGGAATTACTGAGTCCAAGTATGTATACTTTTGGCATTCATTATAGTCTCATTGAGATCGCGGACCAACCCGTTTCGAAAACGCTCGTCATCTTTTAGTATAGGTCTACCGCGATCAGCGTGTGTAGTTGTAAGCATAGTGAGCGTATTCACGATCAACACAGTTTTCAGCCACATTGCTGATTAAGTTAGTTACTTTCCAAATCTAACAACAGAGTCAAAGAACAACTCGACCGAAAGCAAAGCTGCCGAAAAGAAAGAACTCGGTTATTGACCCGCAACATGCCTCACGGTTCGCAAAAGCATGACGGGAAATATTATTCCAAAACTCCAAAAATAATAATAATAATAATATAAAAATAACAATAATAATGAAACCGAAACCTAGAGAGGACCAGAAGACATTCTTCAAATTACTGGGAGAAACGATTCATGACCTGCCTACTGCGACAATTTGGTCCGTTAGTAATGGCGCATGTCAAATTTCGCGGGTTTCATTTTCTGCCCCGCTCACAATTCCGTATATATATATATTTATATATATATATATATATATATATATATATATATATTATATATATATATATATATATATATATATATATATATATATATATATATATATATATATATATATATATATATATATATATATATATATATATATATATATATATATTAAACAAATAGATTGGCACTACTAAAGCGAACTTAAAACTTTATTGACAAGATTGTTGACCTGAGGAAGGCTGTGACATGCAGCCGAAAGTTTTAAGTTCGCTTCAATATAGTGGCAATCTATTTGTTTAATATTTATGTTATTGAATTGCTGAGTTGTGTAGTCATAATTGTTGTATATATATATATATATATATATATATATAATAATATATATATATAGGTAATATTTGGCATTTCACTCGATCAAACTACATGTTGAAAGGATTTATGGTGAACGACTATTTCGAGTGTTGGAATACATACATTTTAAGACCAAACCGGGACCAGTTGCGAAAAATGCAACTTCAAGGCCTTCCGGCTGGAATTGAACCCGCGACCCTGCGATGCCAGTGCAGTGCTCTGACCACTGAGCTACGGAAGCCGTTGGCGTTGCCGAGAGCCTAGTCACGAGTTCTGTATATATGGTGGTGGTAATGCCAGGATACGATTCTGGGTATATTATAGGTAATAGTTGGCATTTCACTCGATCAAACTACATGTTGAAAGGATTTATGGTGAAGGAAATGGTCGCGGGTTCAATTCCAGCAGGAAGGCCTTGAAGTTGCATTTTTCGCAACTGGTCCCGGTTTGGTCTTAAAATGTATGTATTCCAACACTCGAAATTTTCCTTCACCATAAATCCTTTCTATATATATATATATTGCTCTGGCAATGTGTAAGCACGTCTTGACAATGAGGGGCTTGCCCCGAAACGTTGACAAAATAAAGTGTTTTAAAGTTTTTATCGTGATTTGATATATATATATATATGTTAAACAAATAGATTGCCACTACTAAAGCGAACTTAAAACTTTATTGACAAGAGTGTTGACCTGAGGTATGTTATTGAATTGCCGAGTTGTGTAGTCTTAATTGTTGTATATATATATATATATATATATATATATATATAATATATATATTATGTTACGTTTTAATATCGTTTAGCTGCGAGTGCCTGTTTTGGTTGGGTGTAAACAATGGAACAGGTGGCAGTACAAGCCGATAAATAAAATGACAATCACAAAAGATTATACTTGTATCTCGTGTGTGATAATTCCTGCTTTCTTTGCTTATATATCCACATGGCGTGGAAGACAAAAGCACTTTAGTCTTTGTGGAAAAAAACAGCCTGTATACCTGTAATTAGAGCGATAATTTGCTGGAAAAAAACGATTAAAAAACGAGTGACGTTTTTATCCCATCGTAATTCAAACGTCAGTCAGTCTCACTGAACGATAAGTTTCTAAACCTTTGTGGCATTATGAACCATTGTCAACATCTCAATTTCATTTCTGTCACTTCCACTTTCAAATTGGAGATGATGAGCGAACTATGACGAAATTCCGAATATTGATCGAGTATAATAACGTTACCTTATATAACAGGGGTTAAACATTGGGTTCCTTAACTTGGTCTAAACTTTCTAACCATTGTTCTAACGCGCGTGTAATATTGCAATATTATTCACATTCATGATGCAGTCACATTGTCTTCGTCTCGTCTAGAACATTCTTCACATCTTGCCATTTCACGTTTACCAGATTCTTAAACAAGCTACCGTTAAAGTCCCGTATCTCGCCACGACAAAGAACGCAAGTGTGTAGCGCCGACTGTTTCAATGCCATTTTAAGCGTTGTCCAAGCACACTGCCCACAAATCACGCGGTGTTTACACGGTAGAGTTTGAATTGCAGCTTTATCGTCCAGACAAACCACACAGCGCTGTGAGTCACATATTGAGTCTTCTTTCATGACGTTCGCCTTGTCCAGTTGCAGAAAGCGCTCGATGACAAACGGTATTTTCTCGATGTCTATTAGTTTTAGTTCGTTGACCAGACTGTCCAATTGACCTTTGGCATTTTTAGGGAAACAGTATTTCGATGCTGCCTCGTGGAACGTTGACATTAGCACGTACATCGACAGCGCGAACACATACCATAGTGGATTGACAAGTAGATAAACTATGAGCAAACAAGAAAGGTAGTTGAATCCGAAGAACAAACCAAACATCCATGCGAGTCGCGTCCATGTTATGCTGCAGTACGAACCGTCTGCCATGTTATACTAAAGCTTTTGTCTTTGAATAATTACGCGACAGTGTACTTGTAGCTAATCGTGTATTGTTTGTTTACTTGTTCACTTTGTTCTTGGCTAACATCTCGTCAACGCCCAAAGCTCACAACTGTTTATAAAGTGCGAGAAACGTTGTTTAAAAACTAAACACCAGTTGTACGGACCTTTTGCTGTGGTCGTGGACACGTATATCGTCTTAGTAAATAGCAGTTACCTGGACTACCGTATAATACGATTCAAATGCTTCCGGCCAGGCCAAGAAAAGAAAACAGATAGCAAACATATATTATAATATGGTTGAGTTTTGTTAAGGACCATCTACACGTATATATACGCTTTACACTGGTATAGTACGGTACGGCAATGGTTCTGATGAAAATAAAATTAAACGAAAAAAATGGCGCAACGGTAGGAAGGACATGAACTACTTCCGCAAACAGCTTTTTATTATTCTGGTTCTATTCGGTCCTCACATAAAGGAGATATTACAAAGTGGACTGGTGAGATGATATGGATTTTATGTTCGAGAGAACAATATCGAGTGAGATATTAGGAAGTTAAGATTCAGACTACGTCACTACGATTATACGGTTGAATACCGTTATTGCTGCTGCAGCGAGCGAGCACCTCTTTCATAATGGCGGCCAATTTAAATATTCCTTTATGTGCATCTGAGCAGGGTGGCGCCAGGAATTCCCCGACGCAGGCATAGAGATCATAAATAAAACTAGAGGGGGCATCCAATCTTCATTTCAGTCAATCCTGGGTAACCAATTGGACGCTGCCATCTTGGATAAATTGGCGGCAAGATAGCACACCCGGATGTAAAAAATATCTGGTGATTGTCGTGAGGTCAAAGGTTGCTCGTTGTTTTTCATGTCTTTTGACAGTGTAGAAAACAAAAACCGTGTTGAAACTGCACATGTGCTAATACACCTTTTTTCCCGGAAACCAGCCATGGTAAATTCATGCTCGTTTCTAGACTGCTCAAACAGGTAGACAGAAGAATAGAGGACAGATGCACAGCCACGTCAGCTCACGCCGGCCAGATCACGTCAGCCGACTGCTTTTATCTTTTTTCATGCCCCAGAAATCGCCAAAGAGCTAATAGGCCCTAATAAGCTTTTGAATGGTTTGTTTCCAATTTTTATTGTATAAAACAAATTGATTCCATTTTGCCGTTGTCTGTTCAGTTATATACGCCAGACGTAATGTTAAAAACATTAAAATTCTCCTCCTACTTGTGGTCTAGGCAGAGGTCTGGGAGCTGGTAATTGTACATCCGGGTGGGCTATTTTGCCGCCAACTGAGCAATGGCGGCGCCCAATTGGCTACCCGATTTTCCACAAAGTGCCCCCTCTAGTTTTATTTATGATCTCTATGGACGCAGGGGCTAAGGTCCCCGACAGGGGGGTCGGGGGCATGCTCCCCCGGGGGATTTTTGATTTTCTAAGCCTCTGAAACGCTATTTCTGCATTTTAAGGGCAGTTTAACAAAAAAAATAAAAATAAAAAACAGTGAAAATCATGATTTTATAGTCAGTATTTCCTTACTGTATACTAAACTAACTCTAACAATAATATTCACGCAAAAACTAGATGACAGTGAGCGCGCAAAACAACAAGAGGTGATAGAAATTTGTGCCAGAGATGGAAGTTGATTACCTTTGACGTTGTTTAGCGAAACGTTTGTTAAAGGACATTGGCAACGAAAATTTTTGTTGCTTTATTTGAAAGAGCATGAAAAAATAAGCCGATTGGCCGTTTACTGTTCTACGCTATCTCTTCTAGTTGCGAAGTTATACGCAAAAATTTGCAAAATATAAATTGCTGATTCAGCACAACGTGTGACGTCATTGGATGGGTAAGTATGTTTATTGAATACATAACTGAAGCATAGCTCAGTTATTATGAGCTCAAATCAAATGAAATTTTGCACAAAGATAGTACATGATGAGATGCATTGAAAAAAACACTTCTAATTTTGTTGTCAAGGTAACACTGTCGTTCCCAGGCCCCTTAAACGGATTTTTTATAACTAGTTACATTTATCTATGGGAGTCATTTTCGAATTATTATCATGCAAGTAAACTTCAGGCATGCATAGGTGTATTGTACACACACTTCTGATATTATGTTATCCTAATCAGTACCAAGAATAAAGCTGTTTTATAAAATTCGTGCAAAGGGCCTGGGAACGACAGTGTTACCTTGGCAACAAAATTTGAAGTGTGTTTCAATGCATCTCATCATGTACTATCTGTATGCAAAATTTCATTTGACTTGAGCTCATAATAACTGAGCTATGCTTCAGTTATGTATTCAATAAACATACTTACCCATCCAATGACGTCACACGTTGTGCTGAATCAGCAATTTATGTTTTGCAAATTTTTGCGTATAACTTCGCAACTAGAAGAGATAGCGTAGAACGGTAAACGGCCAATCGGCTTATTTTTTCATGCTCTTTCAAATAAAGCAACAAAAATTTTCGTTGCCAATGTCCTTTAATGCGTAAAAAACTTTTACGATTTTAAGAAAACAAAAGACGAACTTTTTCTTTTTTTTTCTTCTTTTTTCTTTTTTTTCTTCCAGCTCGTTCCCCGACGAATTGTTAATTTTTCCCCGACAGGGGGGCTAAGGTTCCCCGACCGGCGGGCTGTAGCCGCCCCTCTGGCGCCACCCCTGCATCTGAGACCCCGTTTACACGATGCCGGTACGAAATGAAACCGTAACGAAATCGTTACGGTTAAGCCTTGCGTTCACACGATACCGGCATGAAATGACATGAAACCGTAATGCTAACCGGAACGATTTGATACCGCAATGCTAACCGGAACGATATGAAACCGTAACGAAATTATTCCTTACCGGCATCGTGTGAACACCTAACCGTAATGATTTCATCACGGTTTTACGAAACTTTTTTCTCTGCTAAAAAATACGGGGTAAAAGAAGCGCGGTGGCGGGAATTTTAATAAAAATGGAGTTGATGAAGTTGATAGTTGGGTTTTCCATATTGGGGATCCTAACGGACTTGTGTAGCACATTACAACTGAACTTAAGTTTATTACAACAACGTTTGACGGACAGTAAAAAGAAAAGACGCATTTTATTAACCATTGTATCACAGCTAGGTACCAACAAACACAAATGAAAAAAGAAATGCGAGTCAACATACATAACATAGCGTTTACTATATTACGAGAGCGTGAGTACCCTTCGTAAAAACGGTTTATGTACTTAGAAATTAGTCGATTATAAACTGGTCACTTCATCGTATATTATTTTGAATGTTATCTCGATCAATATTTAACCGTTTTCAATTCTGAAAACAGATTTGGAATTAGCGAGTCAAAATACATCACATATGTGTCTACTATATTACGAGAACGTGAATACCCTTCGTAAAAATGGTTTATGTACTTAGAAAGTTAGTCGGCTTTGTCGGCTATGATCAGCCGGTCACTTCGTCGAATATTATGTTGAATATCTCGATCAATATATAACCGTTTTCAATTCTGAAAACAGATTTGGAATTAGCGAGTCAAAATACATAACATATGTGTCTACTATATATATTACGAGAACGTGAATACCCTTCGTAAAAATGGTTTATGTACTTAGAAATTAGTCCGGGCTTGGTCGGCTATGATAATCTCGATCAATATATAACCGTTTTCAATTCTGAAAACAGATTTGGAATTAGCGAGTCAAAATACATACTCGGACTTCTATTTCCTCAAAAAACTATGTCTCTTGTGACGGATCAATTTAATCTGAGTATCTAGTTACCAGTGCCACATTTTCCGATGCCGCGCATGAGGACGGTTGATCATATATATATATATATATACCTATAAACTGATCCTAGATCTAGGAACGGGATAAGGGACTAAACGCCGGGCGATATTAGCACCTTCGGCCGGCGCTTCGCGCCGGGCGAGGGGTTAGCCTTTATGGCCTCGTTTGTGTGTCGGTAATGCAAAAGAATCTTTGCTTCCTAACGAGGTTGTAAAGGCTAATTTATATGCACATAAAAGAATAATGGTAGGCATTGTGAAAGAGGTCTATCGCTCAAAATACGGACAAACAAACCAAATTTGACTCACAAATGATTCCAAATGAGCTATTTTCTTTTGTTATGGCCGCAATAATTATGGGTAAAAGCGGACAAACATGGATATACTGACGTCATCTCGACGGAGTGCTATTTGTGTAGTGGGGCAGTTTTTCAAATTTCGCCAAACGTACTGCATTGTGGTTGTGCACAGTACGAGTAACGTTCTGCGCATAACCTGTACAATGCAATGGGCCGATGGCATGAATGCATGATCTTTCTTTCTCTGCACGTGTTTGTATGTTTGCCTGTGGTTTGCTCAGATACAAGAGAGCGTTTCGTGTTGTCAATTTTAATTCTGTCTTCATTCAGGAAAACGTTTACAGCGTCGTATGCATGCAGTATAAATATTTGTTTCTAATATGGCAAAAAATCTATTTGATCAACTGATTTTAACTGCCAAACGAAGTTGAACGTTGGGTTGATATGCTTAAATATTATAACAGTCATTCCTGCTTTTCGTATTGTGTATTTTTTAGTCGAGTTACCATAAATATATATTCCATCCTCGTCGTATGCTAATTATTTTGCATTGTTTTGTAACACGACACAAACTAAAAATCATTTACGCTTTTATCCACTGTCATCATCAGCAAGATAGCTAGTGTAATTGCTAATTTCAAAAGATTTATCCAACAATCATATAGGATCGCATGGGAACATAGTTTTGACAAAGAGTTAAGGTTTTATAATAATAATAATAATAATAATAATAATAATAATAAAAGACGTATATTAGGAGCATTATACAATAGTCTCAATGCTCTTACAACAATATATTCTTAAAGTTACGAGGTTGTAAAGGCTAATTTATATGCACATAAAAGAATAATGGTAGGCATTATGAAAGAGGTCTATAGCTCAAAATACGGACAAACAAACCAAATTTGACTCACAAATGATTGCAAATGAGCTATTTTCTTTTGCTATGGCCGCAATAATTATGGGTAAAAGCGGACAAAAATAGCGACTCGGACCTCGCGTTGTCTCTTATAGCGACTCGGACCTCGCGTTCTCTCTTATAGCGACTCGGACCTCACGTTCTCTCTTATAGCGACTCGGACCTCACGTTCTCTCTTATAGCGACTCGGACCTCACGTTCTCTCTTATAGCGACTCGGACCTCGCGTTCTCTCTTATAGCGACTCGGACCTCACGTTCTCTCTTATAGCGACTCGGACCTCACGTTCTCTCTTATAGCGACTCGGACCTCACGTTCTCTCTTATAGCGACTCGGACCTCACGTTGTCTCTTATAGCGACTCGGACCTCGCGTTCTCTCTTATAGCGACTCGGACCTCACGTTCTCTCTTATAGCGACTCGGACCTCACGTTCTCTCTTATAGCGACTCGGACCTCACGTTGTCTCTTATAGCGACTCGGACCTCGCGTTCTCTCTTATAGCGACTCGGACCTCGCGTTCTCTCTTATAGCGACTCGGACCTCACGTTCTCTCTTATAGCGACTCGGACCTCACGTTCTCTCTTATAGCGACTCGGACCTCGCGTTCTCTCTTATAGCGACTCAGACCTCGCGTTCTCTCTTATAGCGACTCGGACCTCGCGTTCTCTCTTATAGCGACTCGGACCTCGCGTTCTCTCTTATAGCGACTCGGACCTCACGTTCTCTCTTATAGCGACTCGGACCTCACGTTGTCTCTTATAGCGACTCGGACCTCGCGTTCTCTCTTATAGCGACTCGGACCTCGCGTTCTCTCTTATAGCGACTCGGACCTCACGTTCTCTCTTATAGCGACTCGGACCTCACGTTCTCTCTTATAGCGACTCGGACCTCGCGTTCTCTCTTATAGCGACTCGGACCTCCCGTTCTCTCTTATAGCGACTCGGACCTCGCGTTCTCTCTTATAGCGACTCGGACCTCGCGTTCTCTCTTATAGCGACTCGGACCTCACGTTCTCTCTTATAGCGACTCGGACCTCGCGTTCTCTCTTATAGCGACTCGGACCTCACGTTCTCTCTTATAGCGACTCGGACCTCACGTTCTCTCTTATAGCGACTCGGACCTCGCGTTCTCTCTTATAGCGACTCGGACCTCGCGTTCTCTCTTATAGCGACTCGGACCTCACGTTCTCTCTTATAGCGACTCGGACCTCACGTTGTCTCTTATAGCGACTCGGACCTCACGTTCTCTCTTATAGCGACTCGGACCTCGCGTTCTCTCTTATAGCGACTCGGACCTCACGTTCTCTCTTATAGCGACTCGGACCTCACGTTCTCTCTTATAGCGACTCGGACCTCACGTTCTCTCTTATAGCGACTCGGACCTCACGTTCTCTCTTATAGCGACTCGGACCTCACGTTCTCTCTTATAGCGACTCGGACCTCGCGTTGTCTCTTATAGCGACTCGGACCTCGCGTTCTCTCTTATAGCGACTCGGACCTCACGTTCTCTCTTATAGCGACTCGGACCTCACGTTCTCTCTTATAGCGACTCGGACCTCACGTTCTCTCTTATAGCGACTCGGACCTCGCGTTCTCTCTTATAGCGACTCGGACCTCGCGTTCTCTCTTATAGCGACTCGGACCTCACGTTCTCTCTTATAGCGACTCGGACCTCGCGTTCTCTCTTATAGCGACTCGGACCTCACGTTCTCTCTTATAGCGACTCGGACCTCGCGTTGTCTCTTATAGCGACTCGGACCTCGCGTTCTCTCTTATAGCGACTCGGACCTCGCGTTCTCTCTTATAGCGACTCGGACCTCACGTTCTCTCTTATAGCGACTCGGACCTCACGTTCTCTCTTATAGCGACTCGGACCTCGCGTTCTCTCTTATAGCGACTCAGACCTCACGTTCTCTCTTATAGCGACTCGGACCTCGCGTTCTCTCTTATAGCGACTCAGACCTCACGTTCTCTCTTATAGCGACTCGGACCTCGCGTTCTCTCTTATAGCGACTCGGACCTCGCGTTCTCTCTTATAGCGACTCGGACCTCACGTTCTCTCTTATAGCGACTCGGACCTCGCGTTCTCTCTTATAGCGACTCGGACCTCACGTTCTCTCTTATAGCGACTCGGACCTCGCGTTGTCTCTTATAGCGACTCGGACCCTCGCGTTCTCTCTTATAGCGACTCGGACCTCACGTTCTCTCTTATAGCGACTCGGACCTCGCGTTCTCTCTTATAGCGACTCGGACCTCGCGTTCTCTCTTATAGCGACTCAGACCTCACGTTCTCTCTTATAGCGACTCAGACCTCACGTTCTCTCTTATAGCGACTCGGACCTCGCGTTCTCTCTTATAGCGACTCAGACCTCACGTTCTCTCTCTTATAGCGACTCGGACCTCGCGTTCTCTCTTATAGCGACTCGGACCTCACGTTCTCTCTTATAGCGACTCGGACCTCACGTTCTCTCTTATAGCGACTCGGACCTCACGTTCTCTCTTATAGCGACTCGGACCTCACGTTCTCTCTTATAGCGACTCGGACCTCACGTTCTCTCTTATAGCGACTCGGACCTCACGTTCTCTCTTATAGCGACTCGGACCTCACGTTCTCTCTTATAGCGACTCGGACCTCACGTTCTCTCTTATAGCGACTCGGACCTCGCGTTCTCTCTTATAGCGACTCGGACTTCGCGTTCTCTCTTATAGCGACTCGGACCTCACGTTCTCTCTTATAGCGACTCGGACCTCACGTTCTCTCTTATAGCGACTCGGACCTCGCGTTCTCTCTTATAGCGACTCGGACCTCACGTTCTCTCTTATAGCGACTCGGACCTCGCGTTCTCTCTTATAGCGACTCGGACCTCACGTTCTCTCTTATAGCGACTCGGACCTCGCGTTGTCTCTTATAGCGACTCGGACCTCGCGTTGTCTCTTATAGCGACTCGGACCTCGCGTTCTCTCTTATAGCGACTCGGACCTCGCGTTCTCTCTTATAGCGACTCGGACCTCGCGTTGTCTCTTATAGCGACTCGGACCTCACGTTGTCTCTTATAGCGACTCGGACCTCGCGTTCTCTCTTATAGCGACTCGGACCTCGCGTTCTCTCTTATAGCGACTCGGACCTCGCGTTCTCTCTTATAGCGACTCGGACCTCACGTTCTCTCTTATAGCGACTCGGACCTCGCGTTCTCTCTTATAGCGACTCGGACCTCACGTTCTCTCTTATAGCGACTCGGACCTCGCGTTGTCTCTTATAGCGACTCGGACCTCGCGTTGTCTCTTATAGCGACTCGGACCTCGCGTTCTCTCTTATAGCGACTCGGACCTCACGTTCTCTCTTATAGCGACTCGGACCTCGCGTTGTCTCTTATAGCGACTCGGACCTCACGTTCTCTCTTATAGCGACTCGGACCTCGCGTTCTCTCTTATAGCGACTCGGACCTCACGTTCTCTCTTATAGCGACTCGGACCTCACGTTCTCTCTTATAGCGACTCGGACCTCGCGTTCTCTCTTATAGCGACTCGGACCTCGCGTTCTCTCTTATAGCGACTCGGACCTCGCGTTCTCTCTTATAGCGACTCGGACCTCACGTTCTCTCTTATAGCGACTCGGACCTCGCGTTCTCTCTTATAACGACTCGGACCTCACGTTCTCTCTTATAGCGACTCGGACCTCACGTTCTCTCTTATAGCGACTCGGACCTCGCGTTCTCTCTTATAGCGACTCGGACCTCGCATTCTCTCTTATAGCGACTCGGACCTCGCGTTCTCTCTTATAGCGACTCGGACCTCACGTTCTCTCTTATAGCGACTCGGACCTCGCGTTCTCTCTTATAGCGACTCGGACCTCACGTTCTCTCTTATAGCGACTCGGACCTCGCGTTCTCTCTTATAGCGACTCGGACCTCACGTTCTCTCTTATAGCGACTCGGACCTCGCGTTCTCTCTTATAGCGACTCGGACCTCACGTTCTCTCTTATAGCGACTCGGACCTCACGTTCTCTCTTATAGCGACTCGGACCTCACGTTCTCTCTTATAGCGACTCGGACCTCACGTTCTCTCTTATAGCGACTCGGACCTCACGTTCTCTCTTATAGCGACTCGGACCTCGCGTTCTCTCTTATAGCGACTCGGACCTCACGTTCTCTCTTATAGCGACTCGGACCTCGCGTTCTCTCTTATAGCGACTCGGACCTCTCGCGTTCTCTCTTATAGCGACTCGGACCTCACGTTCTCTTTTATAGCGACTCGGACCTCACGTTCTCTCTTATAGCGACTCGGACCTCACGTTCTCTCTTATAGCGACTCGGACCTCGCGTTCTCTCTTATAGCGACTCGGACCTCACGTTCTCTCTTATAGCGACTCGGACCTCACGTTCTCTCTTATAGCGACTCGGACCTCACGTTCTCTCTTATAGCGACTCGGACCTCACGTTCTCTCTTATAGCGACTCGGACCTCACGTTCTCTCTTATAGCGACTCGGACCTCACGTTCTCTCTTATAGCGACTCGGACCTCACGTTCTCTCTTATAGCGACTCGGACCTCGCGTTCTCTCTTATAGCGACTCGGACCTCACGTTCTCTCTTATAACGACTCGGACCTCACGTTCTCTCTTATAGCGACTCGGACCTCGCGTTCTCTCTTATAGCGACTCGGACCTCACGTTCTCTCTTATAGCGACTCAGACCTCGCGTTCTCTCTTATAGCGACTCGGACCTCACGTTCTCTCTTATAGCGACTCGGACCTCACGTTCTCTCTTATAACGACTCGGACCTCACGTTCTCTCTTATAGCGACTCGGACCTCACGTTCTCTCTTATAGCGACTCGGACCTCGCGTTCTCTCTTATAGCGACTCGGACCTCGCGTTCTCTCTTATAGCGACTCGGACCTCGCGTTCTCTCTTATAGCGACTCGAACCTCGCGTTCTCTCTTATAGCGACTCGGACCTCGCGTTCTCTCTTATAGCGACTCGGACCTCGCGTTCTCTCTTATAGCGACTCGGACCTCACGTTCTCTCTTATAACGACTCGGACCTCACGTTCTCTCTTATAGCGACTCGGACCTCGCGTTCTCTCTTATAGCGACTCGGACCTCACGTTCTCTCTTATAGCGACTCGGACCTCGCGTTCTCTCTTATAGCGACTCGGACCTCGCGTTCTCTCTTATAGCGACTCGGACCTCACGTTCTCTCTTATAGCGACTCGGACCTCACGTTCTCTCTTATAACGACTCGGACCTCACGTTCTCTCTTATAGCGACTCGGACCTCACGTTCTCTCTTATAGCGACTCGGACCTCGCGTTCTCTCTTATAGCGACTCGGACCTCGCGTTCTCTTTAAAGTGCAAATGAATCGAAAATTAAGTTTATCTTATTTGAAAAAACTCTTAAAACAATGAGGAATAACAACTTACAGCTCTTCCATATTTCACTCAGTTCTTGAGATATTTAAACTTATGTGATATTTAAATGAGCTGATCTATGGACGTAGCAAGTTGTACACAACATTAGAAAATCATGTATATCTTTCCAATATTATTAAAAGAAATCACTCAAAACTTTGTAATTGCTACAGCTCATGAAATAAACATTAAAGACAAGCTTCAAGTGATTTCGTTCAATAATCTTTAAGATATACAGGATTTCCAATGTTGTGTACAACTTGCTATGTCATAGATTATCTCATTTGAATATCACCTATAAAGTCTAAATATCTCAAGAAGTAAGTTAAATATGGAAGAGCTGTAAATTGTTATTCCTCATTGTTTTAAGAGTTCTTTCAAATAAGACAAACTTAATTTTCGATTCATTGGCACTTTAAAATTTAAATATAGATTAAATAAAACTAGAGTGTTAAAGGACATTGGCAACAAAAATTAAGTTTGTCTAATATGAAAGAACTCGTAAAATGATAGAGTAACACATTTTACAACTTTTCTGTATTTTACTTCGTTTTTAAAATATTTCAGTTTGTTTGATATGTAAATGAGATGGTCTCTGACGTCAGGTGCAGGTACAACGTTCATTATCACGTGTAGTTATTATACGCACATTTTCAAGTAAATTTTCAAGTAAAGATGGAACAAAAATTTTAATGATTGAAAATTCACTACCAGCGCCTGACGTTAGAGACCATCTCATTTACATATCAAACAAACTAAAATATTTCAAAAACGAAGTTCAGGATTACGAGTCCGTGAGGCGGGGTTTAATCAAAAAGTATACAGCCACTTTTAATTGACCTAACACTTTCAGAAAATACAGAAAATACAACAATGACTTGCTAAATCACTGCCAGAAATTAAAGAGATACTCCAGCCGAAATACAAATGTAGTTCATATGAAAGATCTTACTGACTTTAGAGTTTATTCCCAAAGTTTCAGCATTCCTATCAATTTAGTTAAGAAGATATGGCTATGTTAATATATACACTGCTGTAGTGAATGTGGGAGAGCTTGGAGTGGACAGGAATCGCAATTGCCGGTGAGACGCTCTACCCATTGAGCCACCGAGACTCAGATGGAGAGCGAAGGTTACAATGATTTACTTGTTCGATTGATATATGTACTGCCTATGCGGCAGTCACTATATATCGGTAATGTTTGGATGTGTTAATATACACACTCATGCTGTAGTATTAATGCTGCTGTAGTATTAATGCTGATGTAGTAGTGCACACTGCTGTAGTATAGTGTTAATATATACACTGCTGTAGTGTCTCGGTGGCTCAATCACTGGCAATCAGAAGGTTACAGGTTCGATTCCTGTCCGGGGACTCAGAATCAAGATATGGCTATAGTTGAAGTTGAAAAATTAAGGATTTTGAAGCCATATTAAAAATATGACGGCAGTGGGGTTGTTTCGATGGCGATCACATAGTGATAGCTACTGTGAATGCTCTTTGGACGAAAATTAATCGAAATAAACTATTTAGTTCCTCATGCAGGAAAGTAGAGGAGCTTCTTAGGCATAATACGAGATAGTCACTCAGTGACGTCATATTTGAGAAACAAATATGGCGTCGAAATTGGACAAACTAGCCAAATTCAACGAGCCATATCTTCTTTTAACTAAATTGATAGGAATGCTGAAACTTTGTAAATAAACTAAAGTCAGTAAAATCTTTCATATGAACTACATTTGTATTTTGGCTGGAGTATCTCTTTAAGGTAATTCCTCAGTAATTCTTTCCGAAATGAAAATTTGCTGAAACTTCCCAGTCTTAAAGTTATTGACATACTTATATTAAAACCAAAAAAAAAGTTGGTGTCACCGACCTTGTTTAGAAGATATGGCATATCGCAGGTCACCTCTTACTCAGTATTGTGACGTCATTGTGACCAATTTACGAGTTGAGGAAAAGCCGCATTGCACAACTTTTTCTTTAAACTTTTGACAAAGATATTTTTTTATTTTTCGCAACTAGTAATTTTATACAAGAAAACATGGTATTTTAGGGAAAAAGAAACAGCTAACAGGGTTTATTATGATAAAGAAAGGTCGTTTCCCATATTCTTTGACACGTTATTTGAAGAAACATTCATCAAAAATGTAAAATATTGTATGTTGTAGAAATGATTAATATTAAAGTGGTAGAAGAAAATAATTATTAAGGAAAAAATTATGGTCACCGACCTTCTTTAAGAACTATGGCCTTAAACCGGCATTATCAAGTAGTTCAACAGTTCTCGGAAAAACATTGATTTAGTCCCTTAATAACGCTTCCCTACCAGTACATAAGCGGCCATTGTTAGATTTGGCACTAAATTGTCCTAAAATGGTCGGAAAAAAAGTGTTGCATAATGCCATAAAAACACTGATTATTGGATGTGCGCAGTAAATGTGCGCAATGCAAAACTGATGAATCACCTTAACGACAAAATGGTCGTCACTTGAAGGATGATTTACATATGGTCATTAGAAAATAGCGTCCCATTTTACAGTGAGTTACACGAGCGAAAATATTAAAATGACGATGCTGCTTATCGAGTAGCTGCAGCTCGCGTGCACAATATCTTGCAGGAACGCTCATGCAGGCTATATATTGTTTTAATGATTTTCAAATTATTCAGCTACCGGTTTGATTAGATCAGTGTACGGTATAGATATATATTAGATCAGTTTGACATTTTCGAATAAGAAAATGAGTTCGCTTATATGCATGCCTATGGAGTATATCTACACCAAATTTGAAGCAAAGTAATTACAATTGCGTTTTTCGTGAGCGATTGTTTATCATGTGCCATCGAGCTACTCTACATTTTGAATGGGGAGACTTCTACAAACAAAAAGGTAAAACTATCTTAAAATTTGGAACAATGTTTAATAAGACTTTTTTACGTTAAAGAAAGGTTGCTATATGGTTGATACTAAAACAATTAGACAACTCGCCCTCGTTGTTTGAGCACTTCACCCTCGTCGACTATCTACTCTTAGACAACTCGGGCTCGTTGTCTAATTGTTCATTAGTAGAAACTGACCATGGTCTATTACAAATGCTGCATTCTGATTGGCTACTCAACCGTTGTCTATTCGTGATAGACAACGTTTGGGAAACGCGTTCAAAACAATGGCAGAAAACTCTCGTTTTGGGGAGGTTTCACATGAGTTTTTGGATAATTTTTTGGAGAATGCATGATTTGTAATACAGTAAAAACCCGCATAAAAGACACGCGAGTAGATAACCCCCCCCATATAGCAATCAAAGGGATGCCGCCTCATTAGATATTCAATTTTATATTCAATTTTAATTATTCATTCTCAGGCTCCTTTAGGACCCTCTAACCCTAGTCTCATTACGTCATGACTTCTCGTCTTCCTGGGGGAGCCTTAACCCTAATTATTTATTCAGATACGTCATTAAACCTTCAGGATCCCTAACCCTAGCCTCGTGTACCTGTAGGATCCCAAACCCTAATTAGTATTCAATTTAATATTATTATTCATACCAGTCTTCACTAACCCTAGTCCTCTTCCTGCGCTCTCATTCCCGACTCCTTCCGAACTTGATTTCCGAAGGCATTACGTCATCAAAAGGTAGCTCTTATTGCTTTTAATAATATAAGAAATGCCTTTGTAATTATACACTTCGTCTCCCTACGGCATTGTGAATGTGGGAAAGTGGGCAGCCCGAGAGCAGCGCATGCGCCATGGATATGATATGAACTAAAGAGAGTAACGAAGAAGCATCTTATACTTTCACGTCTTAAAAATGTACGATCAACAGAGATTTATACGATTTGCCTCGCTGATAAATCGGTTAGATATTCGATAGATCTATGCAAATAAGAACCGCTTTAGGAAGGTTATGGAGGATAGTATATTTTAAAAATCGCGGAGTCGAACGAATCATAACGGCTTATACGATTGTATCGGACTTTACGGCTTTACAAAGTTCATAAGGCCTCTAGTGTGTAAAGTAAGCGATTCCTTGGATAAAGAAATACTTCGGCAAGGCAATCGAAAAAAGAAGTCAAAGGTATCGATTTTCCTAAGCGAGATAAAACCTTGCTTGGTATATATTATATTAGCTATTAAATTATTCAAGAGATAGCTTGTCAAACGAAGCGAAGGTTGAGTGACCACACAGACAATAGCGCATGGGTCATTAACAGTCATTAGTGCTCAACTCGGAAATATTTGCATGACTTGGGAATAATTAATTTGTTTTGAGGGTAAATACTGGGATTTTGAGGGTAAAAAATAGTCAATATGGGATGATGAGGGATAAATTGAGCGGGCAAGTTCAAACGCGACAATGGTGTTGCCATAGTAAAACTACGTTGCGTCGGAAAAAGACTATTATTATATCATGTTGCTTAGTAAATTTTGATCATTTTGAATATTAAATACGTTTGCTGATATGTCACGTGTGTAATTAGTGTTGTCACGAGTCTATATCGAATGCTTTTTCGGTGCTTAAGGGGGGAAAAAAGTATTGCCAAGTGTGGAACTCGAACGCATGAATTACAAAATAAGGTTTCTTGGCAGAAAAAGTATAATTGAACGGCTTTACTTCATAGAGAACGACCGAGTGAGGAGTTCGAACGATGATATAAAGCGGACTAACTAAACTTAACAGCTTGAATAAATTTGTCCACCTGCTCATAGATAAAAGCGTGGGAACCATTAAGCGTAATTAAAGGTTACATGCAATTCCACAGACAAAAGAGGGCACACATATTTCGATAAACACATCAAATAAATAGTATACAATATTGAGTTTATGAAATTTTTATTTCAAGTTATAAATACTAATAAGGCCTACTTCTAAGGGAATATCTAGGCGTTTTAATTTTAAAAGTTTTTCGATATTCTTCCTGGTCTTCAGGCGTTAATGTTGCCACATTTTATTCTGTCATCGGTAAATATTTTGATCTAGTCATCGATAGATGGTGTTCATATTCACCTCTTTCTTCAGGGGTCATCCTTGCTAAATCGCTCTTTTTCCAATCGGAAGAACTTTCCCAATTATTAAAGAAGTTTCGTTTAAGCTTTGGTTGTTCTGTCGAAACTGTAGTTGGTGGTGTCAAAAAATAGGCTTTAGGTGTAGTAGGAACCTGGTGAGGATCGGACGGGAGGTATTCTGTAGAATCATATTGCGTTGGAGTCTTTGGGATATTGCTTTCAGTTTGAAGATTATTTTGAACTGGAACCTGGTCGTGGAGTTGATTTTGGAAGGACAGAAAACGTTTAAGCTCATTAGAGTAGAGTATATTCTTCACATCTGGTGTTAACTGAGGCGTCTGTATAATATTATGCATCTGTTCACCCGAGTTGTACATAGCGTTGAGGATGGGCGATTGTTGATACGATAGCTTTCGAATATAACGGTTTAGGTTTTGTTGGTCAGCGGTATTTTCGTAGGGCATCACGTTCGATTTCAGTTGATATTGGTCACCGGTGATAGGTGGTTGTTCATATGACTGCTTTCGAATATAATGGTCCATGTCTAGTTGACCAGTGGTATTTTCATCTGGTAGCACATTCGTTTTTAATCGATGTTGATCATCGGTAGTCGGTTTTAGATCAAGCATGAGATATCCGTGTGGACGCTTTGTCGCTTCCTCGTAACTTTTCATAAACTCTTGAACATGACCAGGGTTAACTTGTCGTGCTAAGACTGAGATTTGTTGCTTGTCCCGTGGAGATTTGAACAGTACGATATAGTGGGCGTTGAGGCTGATATTTCTGGTTTCTTTGCCTTGATGAAATATATTTTGAACAATATAGATCACAGACAGATTCCGATGATGACTTCCTTTTGTGAATAAATCGGCAATACGTTTATCGTCCCCTGACTGAGCCATAAGATCGTCGAGAACGATGAGGCTGCGTTCAGAGACATCTAAGAAGTTCTTTTCGGCAATGTCGTCATGTATTCCTTCATTGAGTTCAATGCCTGGTATAGTTGTGATCATATCCAAGTACATAGGTTGCCACTGGCCATAACACCAAATGATACGTTCAGGAGGGGGACTGATGGTTGCTTGAGCGTTTTCCAAAAGCTTTTTCACCCAAACGGTCTTGCCACTTTGAGTACATCCAGCCACAATACACGTAAAAGGATGTTTCATAACGGAAGATCCACCGACGACTGAAGGCTGAGCATTAAAATGGTCACCTCCTCCATGGACGTACTTGATATGACGCTGAAGATTACCTCTGGTTGAAAAGTTCTTTCCGCATATATCACAGGCAAATGACATGTTCACTCGGTGAAGACTAGAAGCCAAATGATGTTTCTCAGGAATGTTCTATGAATTTATCCTTATCCTTATCCTTATCTTTATCTTTATGGCCTTATCCTTATCCTTATGGCCTTATCCTATATAGCTTATCTTTATGGCCTTATCTTTATCTTTATGGCCTTATCTTTATCTTTATGGCCTTATCTTTATCTTTATGGCCTTATCTTTATCTTTATGGCCTTATCCTTATCCTTATGGCCTTATCCTATATAGCTTATCCTTATCCTTATCCTTATCCTTATCTTTATCCTTATCTTTATCTTTATCTTTATCCTTATGTCCTTATGTTATCTTGCCATGAGTAAATGAGTAAAGAGTAATATAAAAGGTGTACTTCAGGGGGTGACCTCGTCATTTATACGTTGGCTATCGTACAGAGATGTTTAACAAGAAGCAGAGAGCTTTTCTTCGACATTACTGTTTGTCGAATTCTGGAGAACAACAGGCGCTTCTTGAGAGAGCTACCCCCGAACAAGTTAAGTGTATACATGACTGTATCCATAATGTTTGCAAAATGAAATACGAATTACCTCAGGAAACGATCGAAAAAGTGAGACCGTACGAAAACGACATAAGTACTTTAGTTGACCCGGGAAGAAGTTTCATGAGAAAGAAACAAATACTGGTCCAGCGAGGAGGAGGATTTCTCGGTCTGTTACTTGGTCCAGTTTTAGAAGGACTTGCAGAATTAGTATAAAAGAAATCAGTTCATTGTACTAGAGTCAGTCGAAGTCATGGACACCAGCGAAGAAACATCTCCCTTTTACAATGATCAACGCATTCGACATGTACTATCCCATTTTAACAACAATGTTGAAAAGGCTTCAAATCTTCTCCACAGTTTGCTTATATCACATGACATTTTGATATGGAATGCTCAACGGGAAATCGTTTACAATGGTAGAGTTATACCGAACACAAATATTGTCAATCTGATCGAATATTGTGTATCCGAATACGATACCGACATTCCCAAACCGCCTGGCCTAAACGTTTTCGTGAGAGGGCTTGCAGAAGTCAAAGTCAATAAGAATCTCATTGAAAATCCTGAAGTACTTGCATTACTGGCACGCGAAGGAACAGAAGATACAGATTCGGAATATGAAAGCAGCGAAGAGAGAAGCGCCGCGGAGAACTCCGAAGATGACGAGGAAGAAGACGAAGATGACGAGGAAGAAGAAGAAGAAGAGGAAGAAACAATCTCGCAATATGACATTGATAAAGATGAGAAGTAGTATAGTAAGTGGGGCTGCGAGCCCAATCGACCTCAAACGTGAATATAAACACCAAAACATCACCAAATTTTGCCAAGTCACAACTCGACAAATTTGATGATGTTTTGGTGTTTATATTCACGTTTGAAGTCGAATAAGCTCTCAGCCCTACTTGCTATACTACTACAGCGATCGTTAGTCAATCTAGACACCCTTCGCACGTTTTCTACTAAATTGATGTCAAACACACGCGAGAGTCGCGATTTAGTATAAATTTGGTATTGTTTCGCTAGTCTCGCGTGTGTTTGACATCAATTTAGTAGAAAACGTGCGAAGGGTGTCTAGATTGACTAACGATCGCTGTAGTAGTATAGCAAGTAGGGCTGAGAGCTTATTCGACTTCAAACGTGAATATAAACACCAAAACATCATCAAATTTGTCGAGTTGTGACTTGGCAAAATTTGGTGATGTTTTGGTGTTTATATTCACGTTTGAGGTCGATTGGGCTCGCAGCCCCACTTACTATACTACTTCTCATCTTTATCAATGTCATATTGCGAGATTGTTTCTTCCTCTTCTTCTTCTTCTTCCTCGTCATCTTCGTCTTCTTCCTCGTCATCTTCGGAGTTCTCCGCGGCGCTTCTCTCTTCGCTGCTTTCATATTCCGAATCTGTATCTTCTGTTCCTTCGCGTGCCAGTAATGCAAGTACTTCAGGATTTTCAATGAGATTCTTATTGACTTTGACTTCTGCAAGCCCTCTCACGAAAACGTTTAGGCCAGGCGGTTTGGGAATGTCGGTATCGTATTCGGATACACAATATTCGATCAGATTGACAATATTTGTGTTCGGTATAACTCTACCATTGTAAACGATTTCCCGTTGAGCATTCCATATCAAAATGTCATGTGATATAAGCAAACTGTGGAGAAGATTTGAAGCCTTTTCAACATTGTTGTTAAAATGGGATAGTACATGTCGAATGCGTTGATCATTGTAAAAGGGAGATGTTTCTTCGCTGGTGTCCATGACTTCGACTGACTCTAGTACAATGAACTGATTTCTTTTATACTAATTCTGCAAGTCCTTCTAAAACTGGACCAAGTAACAGACCGAGAAATCCTCCTCCTCGCTGGACCAGTATTTGTTTCTTTCTCATGAAACTTCTTCCGGGGTCAACTAAAGTACTTATGTCGTTTTCGTACGGTCTCACTTTTTCGATCGTTTCCTGAGGTAATTCGTATTTCATTTTGCAAACATTATGGATACAGTCATGTATACACTTAACTTGTTCGGGGGTAGCTCTCTCAAGAAGCGCCTGTTGTTCTCCAGAATTCGACAAACAGTAATGTCGAAGAAAAGCTCTCTGCTTCTTGTTAAACATCTCTGTACGATAGCCAACGTATAAATGACTCTTTATATTACTCTTTACTCATTTACTCATGGCAAGATAACATAAGGACATAAGGATAAAGATAAAGATAAAGATAAGGATAAAGATAAGGATAAGGATAAGGATAAGGATAAGGATAAGCTATATAGGATAAGGCCATAAGGATAAGGATAAGGCCATAAAGATAAAGATAAGGCCATAAAGATAAAGATAAGGCCATAAAGATAAAGATAAGGCCATAAAGATAAAGATAAGGCCATAAAGATAAGCTATATAGGATAAGGCCATAAGGATAAGGATAAGGCCATAAAGATAAAGATAAGGATAAGGATAAGGATAAATTCATAGAACATTCCTGAGAAACATCATTTGGCTTCTAGTCTTCACCGAGTGAACATGTCATTTGCCTGTGATATATGCGGAAAGAACTTTTCAACCAGAGGTAATCTTCAGCGTCATATCAAGTACGTCCATGGAGGAGGTGACCATTTTAATGCTCAGCCTTCAGTCGTCGGTGGATCTTCCGTTATGAAACATCCTTTTACGTGTATTGTGGCTGGATGTACTCAAAGTGGCAAGACCGTTTGGGTGAAAAAGCTTTTGGAAAACGCTCAAGCAACCATCAGTCCCCCTCCTGAACGTATCATTTGGTGTTATGGCCAGTGGCAACCTATGTACTTGGATATGATCACAACTATACCAGGCATTGAACTCAATGAAGGAATACATGACGACATTGCCGAAAAGAACTTCTTAGATGTCTCTGAACGCAGCCTCATCGTTCTCGACGATCTTATGGCTCAGTCAGGGGACGATAAACGTATTGCCGATTTATTCACAAAAGGAAGTCATCATCGGAATCTGTCTGTGATCTATATTGTTCAAAATATATTTCATCAAGGCAAAGAAACCAGAAATATCAGCCTCAACGCCCACTATATCGTACTGTTCAAATCTCCACGGGACAAGCAACAAATCTCAGTCTTAGCACGACAAGTTAACCCTGGTCATGTTCAAGAGTTTATGAAAAGTTACGAGGAAGCGACAAAGCGTCCACACGGATATCTCATGCTTGATCTAAAACCGACTACCGATGATCAACATCGATTAAAAACGAATGTGCTACCAGATGAAAATACCACTGGTCAACTAGACATGGACCATTATATTCGAAAGCAGTCATATGAACAACCACCTATCACCGGTGACCAATATCAACTGAAATCGAACGTGATGCCCTACGAAAATACCGCTGACCAACAAAACCTAAACCGTTATATTCGAAAGCTATCGTATCAACAATCGCCCATCCTCAACGCTATGTACAACTCGGGTGAACAGATGCATAATATTATACAGACGCCTCAGTTAACACCAGATGTGAAGAATATACTCTACTCTAATGAGCTTAAACGTTTTCTGTCCTTCCAAAATCAACTCCACGACCAGGTTCCAGTTCAAAATAATCTTCAAACTGAAAGCAATATCCCAAAGACTCCAACGCAATATGATTCTACAGAATACCTCCCGTCCGATCCTCACCAGGTTCCTACTACACCTAAAGCCTATTTTTTGACACCACCAACTACAGTTTCGACAGAACAACCAAAGCTTAAACGAAACTTCTTTAATAATTGGGAAAGTTCTTCCGATTGGAAAAAGAGCGATTTAGCAAGGATGACCCCTGAAGAAAGAGGTGAATATGAACACCATCTATCGATGACTAGATCAAAATATTTACCGATGACAGAATAAAATGTGGCAACATTAACGCCTGAAGACCAGGAAGAATATCGAAAAACTTTTAAAATTAAAACGCCTAGATATTCCCTTAGAAGTAGGCCTTATTAGTATTTATAACTTGAAATAAAAATTTCATAAACTCAATATTGTATACTATTTATTTGATGTGTTTATCGAAATATGTGTGCCCTCTTTTGTCTGTGGAATTGCATGTAACCTTTAATTACGCTTAATGGTTCCCACGCTTTTATCTATGAGCAGGTGGACAAATTTATTCAAGCTGTTAAGTTTAGTTAGTCCGCTTTATATCATCGTTCGAACTCCTCACTCGGTCGTTCTCTATGAAGTAAAGCCGTTCAATTATACTTTTTCTGCCAAGAAACCTTATTTTGTAATTCATGCGTTCGAGTTCCACACTTGGCAATACTTTTTTCCCCCCTTAAGCACCGAAAAAGCATTCGATATAGACTCGTGACAACACTAATTACACACGTGACATATCAGCAAACGTATTTAATATTCAAAATGATCAAAATTTACTAAGCAACATGATATAATAATAGTCTTTTTCCGACGCAACGTAGTTTTACTATGGCAACACCATTGTCGCGTTTGAACTTGCCCGCTCAATTTATCCCTCATCATCCCATATTGACTATTTTTTACCCTCAAAATCCCAGTATTTACCCTCAAAACAAATTAATTATTCCCAAGTCATGCAAATATTTCCGAGTTGAGCACTAATGACTGTTAATGACCCATGCGCTATTGTCTGTGTGGTCACTCAACCTTCGCTTCGTTTGACAAGCTATCTCTTGAATAATTTAATAGCTAATATAATATATACCAAGCAAGGTTTTATCTCGCTTAGGAAAATCGATACCTTTGACTTCTTTTTTCGATTGCCTTGCCGAAGTATTTCTTTATCCAAGGAATCGCTTACTTTACACACTAGAGGCCTTATGAACTTTGTAAAGCCGTAAAGTCCGATACAATCGTATAAGCCGTTATGATTCGTTCGACTCCGCGATTTTTAAAATATACTATCCTCCATAACCTTCCTAAAGCGGTTCTTATTTGCATAGATCTATCGAATATCTAACCGATGTATCAGCGAGGCAAATCGTATAAATCTCTGTTGATCGTACATTTTTAAGACGTGAAAGTATAAGATGCTTCTTCGTTACTCTCTTTAGTTCATATCATATCCATGGCGCATGCGCTGCTCTCGGGCTGCCCACTTTCCCACATTCACAATGCCGTAGGGAGACGAAGTGTATAATTACAAAGGCATTTCTTATATTATTAAAAGCAATAAGAGCTACCTTTTGATGACGTAATGCCTTCGGAAATCAAGTTCGGAAGGAGTCGGGAATGAGAGCGCAGGAAGAGGACTAGGGTTAGTGAAGACTGGTATGAATAATAATATTAAATTGAATACTAATTAGGGTTTGGGATCCTACAGGTACACGAGGCTAGGGTTAGGGATCCTGAAGGTTTAATGACGTATCTGAATAAATAATTAGGGTTAAGGCTCCCCCAGGAAGACGAGAAGTCATGACGTAATGAGACTAGGGTTAGAGGGTCCTAAAGGAGCCTGAGAATGAATAATTAAAAATTGAATATCTAATGAGGCGGCATCCCTTTGATTGCTATATGGGGGGGGGGGGGGGGGTTATCTACTCACGCGATTTTCGGTTCAGGCTGATTTTGTTCTTATATATCGGGAGCTTTCTGCAAAATCAGCCTGAAGATGTTCTTAAGGTGTTCTTAAAATTGTTTCTGGAAATTATATACTGCATAGACTACTAACAGATGAAACTCAGAAAGAGTTGTAAAAAATGTTCATGCCAGCATGCTACTTTGATGTTGTGTCTACAGCAAATAAAAAATGTAATTGACAGGAAAAAATATGATTACATTCATTTAATTATATAAATTAGGGACAGTCTAAAAAAATTAATTGCCAAATTTTCTTTGGAAATTCCAATCCCTGCTGTGAAATTCTGTGTGTGCAATGGTCCAGCACATATATTTTGATCTACCCTAGTAGGCTTTTTTAATCTAACTGGCACCCATTTTTTATATAAGAACATTTTTTCATTTGTCAGGCTGAATTTGTTCTTATGTATATGGTACTTTGTTGACCAAATTTCAGCCTGAGTGTTCTTAATCCACTTGTTCTTTTATGCGGGTTTTTACTGTACTCCATTAATTTGTTTCTACTAAAACAATTAGACAACTCGTCCTCGTTGTCTATGAGCGAATAGCCAACTCAGGCTTCGCCTTCGTTGACTATTCGCTCATAGACAACTCGGACTCGTTGTCTAGCTAATTGTTAAATAGCCGCCAACTCGGTGCTTCGCGCCTCGAAGCGTAGCCAATCAGATTACAGCACTTGCATTAGACTATTAATAGTAAGTTTTTACTAAAAGCCGTTATCTACAGGAAATGAAATCTGAAAGAAAAAATGTTCTTATCAATCTGTTGAAACAGGACGATTTTAGTACATCTAACAAAACTACATGTTTCATCCAGTTTATTAAAATGAAGACATACAGTAACCAACGTTGGCTTGGAAAGGTATCGTATCAGTCTCTTTACATATATATTCCGTTACACAATTCTCTCCAATTCCTTTGCGTATTCTAACATGTGTTGGATGGTATTAATCGATGGGATCTCTGGTTTGCTCTCGGACTTCTCTTCTTCAAAAACATAGAAATTGTCCCTACCAAGCTTCCAGGCGCGCTGTTAAAGAGAAAAGTTACAAAAAGAATTGTATACATGCTACTTGTTCGCGCGAAGCGACTTTTTTATTGTTTTATGAGCGCTCGGCTGGTACTGGGACGAAAGCTGAGCTAATAAAATATTAGAAACATGGATGTTTCCACATGTCAAATTCTTATTGAGACATAGCGATTCTATGCAAAGCTTCAAACAACATATGAATTCACATCAGCATAGTCAATCGAGATATGGTCTGGAAACTCAGCAAAAGTCTTTGTTCTATCTTTTTGTTCGTCTTTATGAAATTTTGTGCACGGTGTACGGTCACTTAACCTATTGTATTTTAGTATAATGAATCATCCAATAGAATCGTTTGGGTTTAATCGCTCAACCGTGTTGTTTAAATATTAATAAACCTAAAACAAAGGATGTGCACGGTGTAAAGCCTGGTTTCCATATGGTCGCTACGCTGTCTTTACGGTCGCGGAAGTGAAGCAGTGAAGCGTGTTTCTTTTGTCATAACTGCTGCGACCGTAAAGACAGCGCTGCGACCGTAAAGACAGCGCAGCGACCATATGGAAACCAGGCTTAAGTACGGTTCAACATCAAAACGTAGCTCATTATAGTCGCTTTGAAGTTTGCCGAGTCTCCAGACCATATCTCGATTGACACTCCAAGCGGCCTGTTTTAGACTTCTAACACACTTCAATATACGTCTAAGTGGAATATGGTGATGAGTTAAAGTCGATCATAATCATGCAAAGCTTCAAACATATTAATTCATCATTAGGGACTTAAGATTAATTGCCTATCGTATTTGATACTTCAAGCCTATTTTAAACTTTGAAAACACTTCAATACGTCTAAGTGGACTAACACATGGTGATGAAGTTAAAGACGATCTTAATCAACACCTTCTATCCGTCTTTAAGTTGACGTCGTTGAGATTATACTCCAGACTTCGTGGTCAGCCTGCATTAGCACTGAAAGATCTTAAATCTCTATTGATATCGTATACGATACGTATACGCAACAACCCCTCGCTCGATGATAATGTCTACTATACGCAAACTCTGCATGATTTTTGGATCAGGCCATCCAAACACGGGATTTAAAGGAAACAAAACTATAGTGTGTTATTATTCTTTTATAAAAGAAATACCTAATGGTTTGGATAGTGATCCAAATACTTGGGATGTTGCTCGATTTGAGAAAAGCGTAAAAAGCACTCACTCGTCTACAGCTCGTATTTTTTACGCTTTTCTCAACTTTCGCAACATCCCAGCGTGTTTGGATCAGGTCATCCAAACACGTAAACCATTAGGTATTTTATCAATGCAGCATGATCTTATCCCAAATTTTAAGGCTATGTCTTTAGTCTTATTGCTAAAAAAACCTTAATTTATAGTTTGATTCATAACCCCAACCTCACCACTTTGTCTTGAAGACATTAAAAATCGTTGCTTTATTAAGATTATAAATACAGTAAAAAAACCCACGTATAAGAACCTAGATTTTTCCAAGTTAGCCTAAAAAGGTTCTTATATAAATGGTGTTTACTGCAAAATTAGGCTATTTAGGTTCTTAAACAGGTTCTTATTTTCTTTAGAAAAAAGCGACTTGGTTTTGGTAAGTGTGGTCTATTATTTATAAATTAATATGTTATGCATAAATTTTCTCCAAATGACTACAATTATCTATAAGCACATACAAACCCTATATATGCACTTTAAAGCTACACTGTATGTAATTTACAGCTTACTGTGTGTAAATTCAATGGAACAAAACAATGTATACAACTGTAGACATATATACACTAGTCAAGGTCCTGGCTCCTCAGAACCTGCTTTCAAATTTTAGCCTAAAACAGGTTCTTATGTAAAGGGGGGTCTAAATGGGAAATCTTAGCCTAACAGGTTCTTAAAATGTAGGTCTTATACGCCGGTTTTTACTCACGTATAATATTGTTCTACAAACAAAGCCTATACAATAACCTTTGACTGTGCCTGCTTACCTTATCTGCAAAAGCTCTTGTATCTTTTTCAGAATCTAAATACAGCATTCGTTGAGCTTCGGGGAAAGTTATTCTCTGGTAAGACTTCTCTAGACAGGCTGCAATTTCATCTCTAGCACGAAAAAGATGACTACTAGATTAGTCTGATGAACTGTTTTTTGCTGGAGGGTTTATTTCCATGATATAGGGACCAAAAATGTGACATATGGTCACAGAAAGAACAGATGAAATATGGATGCAAAGCAAAGTTATACTTCTTTGTGAAAAGGTACTTTTGAAAATTTAGTGGTGAAAGTAAAGATAAGGATAAATTTAGGATATTTAATATTTTTGTTCTGTTTGCTTACTTGAACATGAATGCCTTACAACGAGTTGCCTCACAGGGCTATTGTTTTAGAGTCATTTTCAAGAGACAGGTAAAACGTGAAAGATTGAAAGAGGCAGGATTACTGCTTTCGAATTATGGTGGATATTATTTTGATACTTCGTGATGCGCTGAATCCTATGGTATCGGTTTTTCAATCACAACCAAGGCAAGTGCTTTATTTTGTATGTAAAAATGGAGAAATTACACCAATTTTGGTAAACATCAGTAATAATTCCACAGCTAAGCATTCAAGCGCCAAAAAAACACCGATATTATCAACGACTCTAACGAGACTGCGGACATTTTTCTATCAAAATAGCGATGTCGATAAAAGCACTTTCTCGTACCGTGATTGAAAAACCAATAGCAGCATAATATCCAGCACATCACAAAGTTGGTCATAAAAGTTGACTTTTTCGTTTCATAGGCATCAACTCACCTTAACGTGTCAATTAATATGTTCATGAAGACATGATAACTTTGTGCTGGCACATTGCCTTTAGCTAGAAACACCTAAAAGGTGATGTAATATTCAATAAACTCTTCTCCACTTTTAGTAGAAATATATAATTGCCTTACATAATTGCTGGAGCTGATAGACAGTATAGTGAAGATGTATAAGAATGGTACTAAATGTTGCTGTATAGGCAGTTTAGAAATATAAATTGAGTACACTAAAAGGTTGGTGTATTGTTGAAATAGTGTGTAGTATAGGAGGTCTAATGTTTTGCTTGAAAAAGTAAAGGCACCATCAGTGGTAAATGCAACTAGACTTTCCATTTTGACCTACTGTAACCCTACCTAATGAGTAACATAACATTAGACATATCATATACACATGTTTATACATGTACATCTATGCTTATGTACATATATGTGTACTTATACATTACATATACATATATGTGTACATATACACATACTATACATGTACATATACTTATACATGTAGTGTACATATGTGTACATATACATATATGTGTACATATGCATATACTTATACATGTACACAGGCGCGGATTTAGAAGTTAGTCGCATAAATTAGATTTAGCAATTCAAAATACCTGTGAATAACAATCCTATTGGATAGGTTTTTGTTTTGAATTATTCTTAAGAAAAGCATAACCAATAGGGTTGTTCATGAAGTGTCTAATTTATGCGACTAACTTCTAAATCCGCACCTGCATGTACATATGTGTACATATACATATATGTGTACATATACATATACATATGTGTACATATACATACATTTATATACACTTATACATGTACATATGTGTACATATACATATATGTGTACATATACATATACATATATGTGTACATATACATATACTTATACATGTACGTATGTGTACATATATACTTATACATGTACATATGTGTACATATACATATATGTGTACATATACATATACTGTACATATACATGTACAACTACAAGTCATTGGTATAGAGTGCTAGCTAACTGAAGCAAACCTTACTTTATTGTAATTTCCTTCCATTAAAAACTACATAGGAGGGAAATAAATATGATAAATTATTAGGGTAAACATTCTTTCTCTTGTCTTATTAACATAAACAATCCAATACATACATGTATATTACAAATGATTAATACTTGCCCGTTCCAATTGCACTGGGTGTTTAATATATACATTATCATTATACTCTTTGGCTGGAAGTAACTCTAATTCCTGGAACACAATAAGCACACATCATTTCACACCATTCGGGGGAATATCAGTATTGTTGATATGTAATGCATAGGACTTTCAAACAAAGGTATGGTAGATAAAAGTTTTCTCATTTTTAAATACCCAAGGGGTCATTTGATTTTTGCATTACCATAAATGCTCAATTAATTGCCACTGTGCTTATTAAATTTTGCAACTTTTTCGGTGGCACTAAATCGAGAGCAAATGCTCATAACACAACTTTGTTCATACAAAAACCCAATAAATTCAAAAAAGAACGTCAATCTCTTTGTCATTATGGCCTATCACATAGCAAATGCAAAAAATATTTGAATTTGTGTGTTCATTCAGACTATAAACCCTGCTTAAGCTTATAACCTTTTTGTTGACTTACAGTATGAAATTCAGCCAATCTGTTTTGAGCCAATAACAATAGAAGGTTTAATCCGAGCATCTGGTACATATAAGGCGATTCTTGAAGAATTCCCCTAAAATCACAGACAACAATCACAACACTATACTGCACAAGATCAGGGGAAGTCTTGAGTCTACCATGGTAACAGTATTTTTCAATACGGAAGCCTGAGTTAACCTTTCAACAACAACTTCTTTCTACTAGCAGGGTTCAAATTAACATTTCAAAAGTGCATCGTAAAAACATTTTGTCGAAAAAATTGGAGGGAATGGGGCTACATGTGTAACATGCATGAAGAATACGCATAACATATGTGAGGATACGCATAACATATACACAGCATATCACACACAAGGATTATGGCTAATATATGCAAAGACTATGTGCGAAGAATACGCACAATATACGATACTAACAATATGCATAACATATGCGAACAATATGCATAACATATACATGTGTAAGTGTGTAACACTTAAAAATACGCATACAAATTACGCGTACAAAACTTGCATCGCGATTTTAGTTTTTGTGCTTTTTTGCATCGCATACTTGCATTGCAATTTGCCTGTACTAGCATAGAAATTGGAATCAGAATCAAATCTCTATTGTAAACAGACATTATTCTGGAGAATTGCTCCTCTCTCATATCCTAATAGTAATCAATCATAATGTATGGCCAAAAAATATATACCTGGGTTTCCTATTTCATGCTGGAAAAAATTAGGTAGGGTAGGTCGGTTTTTCTTTTTTTTTTTCCAAACATTGCATGGACGAACAATAGGTTTTACCAAACCACGCTGATCTTGAGGATACTGCCTGGATCGACAGCCATGTTTACTATCCCAGGATGCAAATTAAGTTGCAACTCGCACCAAGGCTTCTTTCAATAAATTAAAAAGATTAGGATCGGTATTTTACTGGCCAAAAACTAGGTAGGGTCGGGAAACCGGAAACCAAGGTATTTTTTATTTTGGCCTAATCATGCCTATCTGAATAACATTAAATTTCAAAGAAACAATTCTCCAGTGTAAATCTGTATCATGATTCTTATCTGAATTGGGTAGCAACAGAGTTAAATGTCTATTACATGTACCTGTAATCTAAGTAATATGGCTTAAGCTGTGCCATATATCTTTCAAAGGATGCAATATCCTTTTTTTCAACACTCCATTGTATTCCTATTTCTAATACATCTCCTAAAGGAAAGACAAATGTCATCCAAACTGTGTAAAATATATAAGGGTATAATTATAGAATACCCGTCCACTTTACTATAATTTGCATATATATTAAGGGTCAGACTACTAGTTCATAATATACAATTGCTTTGTTCTTTAAAAAACTCTTTTCAATTAGATAACAATCAACAAGTACACACAATATAAACCTTCGACATTATATTTAAAGACATTTTAGAGCAACCTGGTTTGCATTTGACTCCACAAGAAATTGGATAGTGGTTACCCGCAAAAAGATGTCAACATCTCTCGTTCCGTAGCTTTCTGCAATTCCACTCGAGTGCTCGCCACAATGCCGTTGTTCAAAGTGTGGAATGCGATGAAGGACGTACGTCAGAAAAGCAGTGGTTGTGACTAGTTTTTTGGAACTGCTTTCAAAAGGGTGAGTGATAATACGATATCTACTATTAACGAACACAGAAATTTTCCAGAATTATACATTATTCTTTAATAGAATATAGTCCAAAAACATGGCAAAATTGTGCAATGTCAACTCATGCCTCAGCAAAGTGTTGTATATAAATTGAACGTTTTTGTTTATCATATAATATTTCCACCCGTATAATGGGGAATTTGACTGTGTTTTCCACCCGCATAGTATTAGGTGTAGGGTTAGGATTAGGGTTATGTTGGGGTTAGGACTATATTTTAAATTCGGGATATTTATATGAAACGTCAGCCGAAAAACGTGATAGCGTGCAATATTAGTTTTTCATATTGCACCAGGTGACGTCAATCGTGCAATTCTTTTGTGATATTGCACCATTGATGTGACAACTCCATATTTGGTAGGGCAATGAGTTGCTATGACGATTTCACCGTTGGCTGTTAGCCAATCAGCGATCACGAATTATTTTAAATAAATAATAAACATAATTAACATAATTTATTATAATTATTATATCGGCTACGAATATCACTGTTATCACCATTATTACATATGATCATCGTTATTACTATCATTACTACCATTATTATTTATAATTATATGATAATCATTATACCATTTATATCATTTCATAATTATTATACTATTATTTAATTATTGTTATTAGGTGAGGGTGAAATAAAGTTTTCCTTACGGGCAAGTATCAATTCTTGAGCTAGTGGACCGGCACTTGATGTTGGTAAAAACGACAATCCGGTGAGTGCTACCTAAGTCGGAAAAAACCAACAATGAACAATATGTCACTGGCAGTCTGACAAAAAAACATGAGCAGAGACAAGACGTCCCTATTACCTTGAGAGAGCTCAGCAATTTGCCGCATTTTTCAAGGTTGACAGGCTTTTTGTTCCAATCTTTTAAGAGTGTTTGATACATTGTCACAACTTCGCCTATTTTTCCCGACGCCATTATTTTGTCCGGCTTCATGTTCGGTACAGCTGGCTCAACGGATCAGCGGCTATACTTATTAGATCCAGTCTCCTTCATCTCTTGCGCTAAAAGATCGAGATTTCAAGATCATGTGCTTAAAAGAACTTGTATGACTTCGAAAAAGAGAAAGCGAAAGTCAGAGACGATTATGCTTATTCAAAACGGATGAGTTAAACTATGGAGAACGACATAATGGACTCGCTGGAGGACTTGGGGTAGGTATTTGGAGATGTTTCCCAACAGCAGCGGATTGCAAATGCAGGCTCTGCCATGGAATGAAAGTCATAGAATACCGTCCGAAAATTTTTGAAAAGTAATGCGGGTTTATTTCATTATTTTGGTAATTCTCTTTTAAAGGGGAAGACAAAGAGAAATTCTGACAAAAAATTATTTTGGTTATACAGCTGTACAAACTGTGTTAATAAAACCATTTAAATAATATGAACAGTGCATAATAGACAAATTAACCATTATAATATTTAAATTCAAAATTAAATTAATTATTATTAATTTAATTTTGTTTTGTTTCTAATCTTGTAAAATTTTGTTTCTAATTTTGTAAAACGGCATAACGAAAAACTTATCAGACATCTAAAAGTAGACATAAATCTAGAAAACCACGAACGCCATTTTCGAACACGGAACACATGTAAAATACATTCCTGAGCCCGTGACAGCATCATCCAAAGTGATACAAACTAATTTTTATGCTGCAATTTTGTTTTAATTCCTGATTCGGCCAGTTGGTGTCAAAATACTTGAATCTTTCAGCAAATAATGAAATTTTTAAAAATAATGACATTTTTTGTGCGGGGCTTCAAACCGATGCAGGCGGTGGACGGTATTCTGTGACTTTCATTCCCCTGGCCTAAAGACTAAACTTTTTGCATTTTAGGGCCTGAAAATCGGTTTTTCACTCCAAGGCCTATATATGACCTTTGTTACTGAATTTCTGGACTGCCAATTAAAAACATTTGTCTGCCAATTCAAAAGTGTGAAGGAATGAGAGGAGTAAAATTAGAATTTATGAGCTTGATATTTCTATTTAACAATTAAACAACAAGCCCAAGTTTTCTCTTAGCTGATAGGGTGAGTTGTTTAATTGTTTTAGTAAATATTACTAAAGTTCCTTAACTACAAATCCTTGGTGCATATTCCACTTGCAAACGCCACGCCAAGATTATGCAATATAAAAAATAGGGGTCTGGGGAGAGCGATAGTCACACCGAGATTGCATAATTTTAGGCATTTGAAAACTGAGGAAATAACATGCCTTCTTGTGGCTTAATTTCAAAACACACAAGGCCCTGAGGACGAGGTTGAAAGCAATATTGATATGCCCAAACAAGTAACAAAGCAGAAATCACTTTTCGTCACACACACTGCTACACCAAGCACTTATAGTTTGACGATCTTATGCCGACATGCCAACCATTTTCGCGAGTCCACATGGGAGATATCATGAGTACATGAAATGCACACTGGATAATGCGAGTTGTTTAATTGTTTTAGTTAATATTACTAAAGTTCCTTAACTACAAATGTCATTGACCATAAAAGCAATTCTGCATTACAGTGACCATAGAGACAAAAACAATCAAAACGTTTGATAGAAATTATCTTGTCCTGTATTCAAACAATCTATTTCTATCCAGTTGATGTAAAATTGTTGAAAAGGAACATTAACCAATCAGAATCGTGGATTTGGCAATGATATTTACTACGCGGTGATAGTTGACAAGGGTGAAGCCTGGGTTAACTATTACCTCATTGAATTAAGAGCAAATAATCTAATTGTTTCAATAAATACTATAGTGACTTGTTTTACTCGTAGGGAATTAAGTCTAATTAAAAATACTAGCATGGAAACTGATTGACACGTGGGAGCCATGTGCATATGTACTGTAACTATATCCATTGTTGCAGTGCGTAAAATTCAATGACACTACTACAAAAATCTCCTGATAATGACGCGACTCAAAGTCGTCACTTTATTGATTTGACATTACAAGTGAGAGGGAGGAGATAATGAAAACTGTCACAAGGGCCGGAGAGGGTGTCAATAATCAATCAAACATTGCATGTTTTGTGAATGGCCAATAGTATTTGTTTGGTGGTTGTAGGTATCAAGGCCCCTTGATGAAGAAGGGGGCATTATTGAAGACTGCCCAGAGTGAAGATATCACAGTAGAATTCATGGGTTTGTGCAAATGGTTGACTGATGACATACAAGAGTTTTCAGGAGTTATTGAAAACATCACAGGTATGCCTCTGGTGTAGCTAAAACCAAGTATAGAGGTAATGAGAATAAAGGAAATGATTACCAAAGGTGAACTCAGACCTATTTTAAAACAACTTCTCCCAACTAGTACTGAATAAATCTTTGGAAACAAATAGGGAGAATTTGTATGCTGATACTACAGCTTAAAAAGTCTCAAAAAAGAGCTAATAAATACATTACTGCAGATCCTCAATGATTGAATTTCTTTTAGGTGTGGACAAGGATGAGTTTTCCATTGAAATAAGTGGTTTTCTCAGAGAATATGGTGAGTTGTGGATGCATGCATGGAAACAAAACTGCAATCAATTGGGCATTTTCATGCTTTGTCTGCTCTCAAAAGTCAAAACCAGTGACATGTTTATTCATATATAGTACTGTACATATTGACTATTGTTATTCAGGGTGTCCTTATTCCGAGTTATCAGGAGCCGCTGGTCTTGGCTCTTCACACAACAGACTATTGCTTTTAGGTAGGTTAACTATGGTTGGTTAGTAGGTTAACTATAGGTTGGTTAGTAGGTTAACTATGGTTGGTTAGTAGGTTAACTATGGTAGGTTAACTATGGTTGGTTAGTACTGGCTTACAATGGTTTGTTAGTACTGGCTAACTGTTCAAAGGAAATAATCTAATTGTTAATTTAGTACAAAGTAAATTTTGTTTGTTATTTTCAAAATTAGCTTTTTGAGTAACTATAATTATGGTAATTAGTTACTTTTTTGAGACTTTAAATGTAATTACTATTAGTTCCTTTTTTGAGGCTGTAACTATAGTTACATAATTTCCAAAGAAATAGTGATAGTCTAGTTACATTTGCTGCTAATGGTGCCATTACTTTTTGATCACATATACAGTATATAGTTTTATTAGTTTAGACTTTTATTTGTTTTTATGTAAAAGCAGGATGTCACTCAAATTTGTATGCAGGTCCCAGGGTCTTATTGCTGTTGCTGCAATGCATTCTGGTCAAACTATGCAATATGCATGCATGAATGGTCATCTTCCTGGCTATAGCTGTAGGAACATGAATAATCATACAGTACAGACACTACAAGGTGTCTTTGTATCCAGGCATTTACTTCTACAATATGTCCACTGTCCAGGCATTTACTTTTACACTTTCCGTGGCTTTGCTTCTAGTGTGTCCAGTGCCAACTTCTTTTCCAATGTCAGTACCAGTAACTGATCAACTAAGTCCAAGGAATGTAATATTTGTAAATATACGAGAGTAACTTTGTAACTATAGATTACTTGTAACTTTTACTGGTAACTAGTTACATGTATTCTAATGTAACAGTCTTGTTTGTGTGACGCGTGCGATCACACGTGCACGCATCCACAGATTTACACACGCACATGGAAAGGTTATTATCGCGTGCAAGGTATCGCACTGCGCACGCGTATATTCACAAGCATAAATTATTAAATCCCGAAATTGGACATTTTCCTTTGCCATAGGAAAGTGATTCTGTTTTCACAAAAATGCTTGTGTCGCTGCGCAATTAATTGTCATCTAGATTAAGCGAAAAGTGTAAAGAAAACTAGAAAAGCCGTCATTGATTGTCGTAGATGCCATATCGCCTGTCTTCTCTGTTAACGAGTCATTTTAGCGCAATATGGCGGCTGAAATTTGATCACCAGTCGCGCATGATTTTACAAACTTTCCAATCTGGAGTGTATATTATATACTGTACGGTGTACCTTACCTCAATTTTAGACATAAGAGTGTAAATATAATTTATCATTTGTCGAAAGCGTTGTTGGATAAGTAATTTAAATTAATGTAAATGTTTATACAAAATAGTCCGCATACAAAATAGTCTGCATGCAAAAAAGTGAAAAGGTGGTGAATTGCCAAGATTTTTAGTGACGAGATACTGACGTTTAAAGTGGAGCCTTCATCATAGTTAAAGATGAGTTACTAAAATTCTGGGCTGTTCACCACCTTTTCACTTTGCTATATTCGTAAATTGACCTTGCTACTCGCCAAATGTGACACACCAGCAATGCGTGTGATCTTCCGAACGCACAGAATTTCTAAACGAAAAAGACTGGTAACTATAACTGTAACTATAGTTACAAAAAAGTAGCTGTTACAGCTTCATAAGCCAGTTCGTAATGTCGACTGCGCATCAAAATTACGCGTTCTACGTCGGCACCAGGCTGGGGAATTCAGTATAACGAATTTGCAAGTGTAAATATAAATGCAAATGTCTATTTTGGTTTTAGCCTGATGTTATGAATTGAAATAAGTTTTATCCCGACGCAGAACACGTCATCAGTTGATGCGCAGTCGACATTAGGAACTGGCTTATTGTGAGTGACACGTTCCTACCATTATAAAAGCAAAAGTCCATCAAAGTTAATTCCTCACAGAAATCGCCGAAAATGCACTTCTGGGGCATGTAAAATTTAAAATTTTCTGGGGGAGCATTCAACATCTAGCTAAAAAAATCTCCCAAATAAAAGAATCTCCTAAATAAAAAAAACAAATTTCCTGATATGGTGGCATTCCTTAACTAGTTAACCAAACTAGGTTTCAAACTAAGTAATATACCATGGAGTAATATATAAAATTAATATATAAGATAACACAGACTATATTAACCATTGATTGCATTCCGTCTATTGCATGGACAGGATTTTTGACCTCAGAGCTACAGGCCTGCAGAATGTTGGGGCAAAATGAAGAAGCAATGGATATCGATCAGCAAGAGGTGATAAAAGTTACTGGGAGGTTGACAAACCTATTGACGCATCAACATTTAACCACGGCGTTATTTAAAACAAGTAAATATGATATAGGTCCGGCACCGGAACCTTTGGTCCAACGACTATAGGTCCGACATTAGTATAATGAGTTACGTAGAGTCACGCAGCATGATAATTTATGCTAAAATACAATAGCGACACTTCTGCTGTAACGTCACACATTACCGGTTGATTCGCTGCTAGTCATTTCGCTACATGTTGATTCACTACATGTTGATTCACTACAATATTATACCTCAACTATAAATGATCCAATCAAAGAACTAGATTTGTACCACGTGACCAGTCGATTTAAACTCGAATTCCGGATTCCCCGCTATTTCTCAGGCATATTTGACATCGAATCACGCGGTGATGACCAATACACCGGGTGATTCGAGTTCGAATCTTCCGCTGATCACGAATACTAATGGCGAACAACAAGGCGTTTCAAGACAGCATTCAAGATTGTTTTGGTATAATATATAATTTATAGACCCTCCACTCCAGGAATTCGTCGAAATATTACCCCTCAGGACGATATATCATCCCTCAGGGTAATATTTCGTCGAATTCTCCTCGCTCTGGGTCTATAAATGATAAAGGTCGTTTCACTACAACCTGAATAACACCAAGAAGATATATATTCCGTAAATCCTTAGAACATCTAGTGTAATAGAGTGAAATGTCAAATATTACTTGGAATACACCCAATTTCTGTCCGTTATCCATGTTTCTATCTCTGCCCATGTTTCCCAACCATAAATCATCAAGATTAGTTGTCAAAATATAATTTGGTTCGTCGTTCTTATGTATTGCCTTGATTGTTAAATTATAGGCTAGTCCATCATTTCAACATGTTACTGCAATACTGTCCGCTCTTGATCTACCTCAACCAACTGAGCAGTCTACTGTTTTTCAATTACTTTCTGACATTGAAAAAAAGGTAATTACATACTTAAACTTGAAAATCTATCGAGATAATTAACCGACACTATAGAAACTACACTACTGACTCGACGGAAAATTGTTGACTTGAGCGGGATTTGAACTCGCACCTTCGTGGGATTAAATAATATTGCCCTCCAATTTATCCAAGATGGCGGCGTTCAATTTATCCAAGATGGCGGCGTTCAATTGGTACCTGGGGTTGACTGAAATGAAGATTGGATGCCCCCTCTAGTTTTATTTATAATCTCTATGGCCGTTATTGCCGTACAAAATCGGCCTGCATATCCGTCATGTTTGGCTTCACTTTTCCCCGGAATATAGTCCTCCAGTTAAGAAATAGAAATCATTTTCCGTGTTTGCATACAGCATAGTCAATCGAGATATGGTCTGGAAACTCAGCTAAAGTCTTTGTTCTATCTTTTTGTTCGTCTTTATGCAATTTTGTGCACGGTGCACGGAGAAGCAACATCCAATATAATCGTTTGGGTTTAATCGCTCAACCGTGTTGTTTAAATATTAATAAACCTAAAACAAAGGATGTGCACGGTGTAAGGTACGGTTCAACATCAAAACGTAGCTCATTATAGTCGCTTTGAAGTTTGCCGAGTTTCCAGACCATATCTCGATTGACTTATGCATACAGTTATAGAAACACGAGTAGAAGTTTAGGAGAACGAGAAATTTTGCCGCGAAAACATGAGCCCGTAGGGCGAGTGTTTCCACTGTGATTTCGAATTCTCCCATACTTTCACGAGTGTTTCGATAACTGTATGGGACACGGGAAAATGTTTTCGATTTCTTTTATAAAATTACATTTTGAAAATAGGTTCTCCTTGTCAATGCGACTGAATTGTGCGAGTAAAAGCAATTGGGTGACAAGAAATACACGAACGTTGTCTTAAAAGATCAAAATTTTACATTTTTAAACTTTTAGCAACCTTTTGTTTCAATTAAAAAATGGCGGGAAAATTTCCGTATTTCTAAACAGTTTTAGAAGCATGGCTTTTAGCCAATCAGAACATAGCTTTTCAAAATGTTATTTTAAAACGTTCTACACAAAACTACAGTTTTAGCTGGCACTGAAGTTTAGCTGTTGTATTGTTGTGTTTTTTTTGCACTCTTATATGCTATTGTGTGCTTCATTTATCACCCAACCTCGTACCCAGGGTCTTATCTCCGCTTGTACTAGGTTGCTTATCTGCTGTAATTCCTCTTCAGGTAAATGAAGTTATTCGCAAATGTCCAAAAGGATATCTTGGTGAGCCATTACTTACAAAACGTCTGAGTGCTGCACAGTGGGTAAGGTTTGTAGCCATTTAAATGGTTGTTTTGAATTTTGTGGGACACCACATGCATGTGTTATTTAATGCGACCTAAAAATCTAAAAATCAACATGCAATATTAGGAAATGAAATGGAAAATGAAATAGAAAATGAATTAGAAAATGAAATGGAAATTGAAATGGAAATTGAAATAAGAATTATAATGCCTAATGAAATAGGAAATTAAATGGGAAGTGAAATTGCGAGTGAAATGAAATGGAAGATGAAATTGGAGATGAAATTGGAAATGTAATTGGAAATAAAATGGGAAGTGAAAATGAAAATAGAATATGAAATAATGGGAAATTGAAAATGAATGCGGAATGAAATGGGAAATGAAATAGGAAATGTAATTCAAAATGAAATGGTAATTGAATTTGAAGTAGAAAATGAAATGAAAATGGAAAATGAAATGGAAAATCGAGTCCAAAGTAACATAGGAAATGAAATATGAAATGAAATGGGACGTGAAACTGTAACCTTGTCGTCGCTGTTAGATGCTCTCTAACCATTCTTAATTATTTTCACTACAGGGCCAAGTTAACAAAATTAACAATACGTTGATCAGAGAATATTCACTAAGACGACAAACTCTGTTGACTCGTCTTGATGTCACAATTCGATCATTTCAGTGGTCTGAGTTGGGAAAGGTGAGGACATTGATCATGGTGGTCACCTATGCTAGTTACAATTAACGGATATTGGCAACAAAAATTAAGTTTGTCCAATATTGAAGAACTCGTAAAATGATAGAGTAACACCTTTTACAACTTTCCCGTATTTTACTTCGTTTTTGAAATATTTCAGTTTGTTTGATATGTAAATGAGATGGTCTTTGAATTAAAAAAAGTCTTATATCTCAGTGATTGCTAAGATTACGACGTTCATTATCACGAGGAGTTATTATACGCACATTTTCAAGTAAATTTGTGGAACAAACTTGAAGATGGATCTAATATTTTAATGAGTGAAAATTCTCTACCCTGCACCTAACGTCAGAGACCATCTCATTTACATATCAAACAAACTGAAATATTTCAAAAACGAAGTAAAATACGGAAAAGTTGTAAAAGGTGTTACTCTATCATTTTACGAGTTCTTTCATATTAGACAAACTTACTTTTTGTCCTTCAAGCAACTCTTGTACATGGGTGATGCTATGTTTTTAACGGGACTTCCTTTATTTAACATCTACTGTATGTTATGGTCGTTTTAAAAGAGGTCACGAAAAACGGTAAAAATAAATCATTAACCTGTTTTTCTCAAGTATTTCTTGAGGGCTTCTTTCATCATTTCGTGTTAATTCTGCAATTTGTTTCTATAAAAATGTTCCATTTTGTACCGTTTCTATAAGAAATGTACCATGTTTACCATTTTCTCGGCTTGACTTTGGTAGTACCTGTATAAATTTGAAATTATTGTTTAAAGGAGAATTGTACCCCAAAATAAATTACTTTCAATAAAAGAAATGTTAATAGTTTTACGCTATCTGCTCTTGTACTCGAGAAATAACGTTTTCATTCTCGTATTTTATTTGCTTGAGTGCAAGGAACAAAAGACAAGCACTCAATGACGACAAAATTGAAAAGAAAACCACCGCTGTACATCAATCTTGAGCCGTCGAACAAACGCGAAAATGGCGGCGTACAGAAGCATAAAATACGATAATGAAAACGTTATTTCTCGAGTACAAGAACAGATACCGTAAAACTATTAACAATGTTGCCTCTTGACCTACAAGACCGCGTAGGGTACTGGAACTGACGTACAAAATCACTGCCATGTTTGGCTTAATTTTTGCTCGGACAAAGACTAGAACATAGTCCTCCAGTTATATATAGAGCTCACTGTTCGAGACTACTTTTGACGTCATATGGGGAAATACCGTATTTCCTCTAATAAACGCCTAGCCTCAAATAAACGCCTCCCTCTAATAAACGCCTCCCCTTTTCATACAAGAATGCCAATAAACGCCTCCCTCTAATAAACGCCGCCCTCTGATGTATGCGCCGTTTATTAGAAAAAATACAGAAAGTGCAAAAAAAAGGATGCTAAAATTGACAGATTTATTTATTTTTATGTGGCAACGATGGAACCAAGCAAGGAATCTTTTTCATTTCTTCTTCCACAGACGTTGACTGGTTTCATTGTCGAAGTGATATAAACCCATTGTTAAAGTTAAATAAAGTTAAATAAAGTAAAATATAATAAGAAAAGTAAAAACGAAAAAGAACTCGACCAATATCCTTCTTATCCGGACTTCGCTCTCGGTCAATACATATTGTTTAATAAACGCCTCCCTCTAATAAACGCCTCCCTCTAATAAACGCCTCCCTCTAATAAACGCCCCTCCCCTCGCCCTCTCTAATAAACGCCTCATCAAATTGTTTCAAAATTTAATAAACGCCGGGGGTGTTTATTAGAGGAAATACGGTGAGGGGTGTGAGCCTACATGGAAAGTATACACTTCCGTCCTGGATATTTGCTGAATTGAACGTCGGAATTATCTGGCGGGTCGTGCGGTCATATTTCAAATCGAACAAACGAACGGGAATACCCTTCTATACTAAAATAACATACGGAAATCATGCGGGATGTCACCGTTGTCAAAAATATCGACGTTATAGTGTCTCCTTGAATTAAGACGCTGTCGTTTGTTGCCCTGTTCCACTCGATAACAATCTAAACCACGTATCAAGGCGATTATATAGCCCATTACAGAATAACATACGGTAATCATATGGCGCGTTTATAATATTAAAATTCAATATGACCATTTGAACGCTATACATCTAATTCGAACGCTATACATCTAATTCGAACAACATTTACTCGAAGCCTTGCCAAATCGAACTTCACGTTTGTAATATTTATGAATTGAACGACTTATCTAGCGGTCGAGCGGTCATATTTCCAATCGAACAAACGAACGTACGGGAATACCCTTATCAAATAATATCCGAAACTGAAACCTACGTCACAAAACGTCATAAAACTGGACAGACATCCATCTGGACATCCACTGTGTCGAGTTAATGTTCGCTTTACATAGTTCCGCGAAGAGGTCTGGACACGAAACACAGCGACCCAAGTCAAGATTAGTGTGCTGCCTTCCTGAGGGTCGGCAGCAATTACTTCTATAGCTATAGGCAATGGCCCTGTTAATCTAGAACGAAGCTTGCTTTGCGACTCTTATGTGAAGTACTTCTATAATTACACCAATGATTCATTCATATTCCGTTCATTTTATTTTATTTTGATTGAAGAAAAAGCAAGATTCGATTTCTGGTGATTATCAACCGATTAGGACTTCATTGGAAATACAGGCCCCAGTAAACATCGCAGATATTTTGGCCGCTCGGACAGGTAAAACACCCGAAAGGTTCCGAAAGAGACAATCGTAATGAAGTGAAAAAATCGCTAAATAAAGTCAATGTGTTTGTTGAATGTTTTGACGAAACGACTTTTTTACTGCCTTCAATGTTCTCTCTATGTCGTTTCTTTTTTAATCGTAGATCTGACGAAAGTCATGAAAACCAGCAGTGATGCTGTGCGAGAAAAAACTAAATGTGCGATAAACAGAGTATTGATAGGAAAGGTAACTGAGTTTTCTGTGATCGTGTCTGTCTGTCTGTCTGTCTGTCTGTCTGTCTGTCTGTCTGTCTGTCCTTTAATGTTTGCATTTTAGGATCTCCCATTAAAATGGTCGAGTTTGGGAGGAATGAGTCGAGACTGTTTTTGACGTCATAGCCTCAACAACCTTGGCTGTAATTTGTTGCTCTTGATATCATGACGTCATAACCTGTCTTTTAATTCACCTTGTAAAGTTTCGCCATTTTAATGGCCGCCTACAAAATTGACGTTTTACACGTAAAATACAACGTCTTTCTCAACGAATTTTGAGATGAAATTTGGTATTATTACTAATCGTGGTAATAACTTTAAGTTCATTAAGTTATGTAATTACAGCTTGAAGTTAGTAAAGTTGTAAAGGTTTTGCTGTGCAAGCTGTGTTAAGTTGTCAATACTCAGAAAAACTCTGAGCTTCAGACAGGACTCGAACCCGCAACCTTCTGAATGGTCTGAAGCTCAGAGTTTTTCTGAGTATTGATAACTTAACAAAGCTTGCACATCAATAACCTCCTCCGCAGGCAACTCTGTGGCTTCTTTTATCCGAGTCAAATCGCTTCCAAGGCTGTACGAGCAATGTTTTCGTTGGGATTGCAGGGAAGTATGGGGATTGTGAAGGGATTGATTGACGAAGAGGGGACAGTTTTCTCGGCCAAAAATGGCCAAACAGCGTTGGAAGCTATTTGACTCGGGAAAAAGAAGCCACAGAGTTGCCTGCGGAGGAGGCTAGCACAGCAAAACCTTTACAACTTAAACGGGAACTGTACCCAAAAATAAATTACTTTTAAATAAAGGGCCTTTCTTTAAAGGACATTGGCAACAAAAAATAAGTACTTTTTACATCAAAGTATATGACTTAGCTAGTCGGAATATCGTAGTTTGGAGCTAGGAAAATGCTCGTAACATATTTTAAAACTGTTGAATAAACCAAGTAAAAACGCCGCCACTTTTAATATGACCATGACGTCATGTGCTGGGAAGTGTTGTATTTCGTACTTTTGTGCTACTTATCGTGTGGCCATGTATTGCGTAGTTTGTTGTAATATCGATTACTAAAATAACGTTGAGAAGAAGTTTAATTTCTTTGCATTTCTACCAATACTGACCACTTTACCCAGCACATGACGTCACAGTACCAGCATACTACGATGTTCCGGTTATTTAGGTCACATACTTTGATCTGAAAGGTACTTATTTTTTTGTTGCCAATGTCCTTTAAGTATAATGTTTTGAAATGTTAATAGTTTTACGGTATCTGCTCTTGTACTCGAGAAATAACATTTTCATTCTCGTATTTTATTCTGGACGCCGCCATTTTGTGTCATTCTGGAGTTTGCTTGACGGC